>BMAW01041570.1:1051140-1161181 GCA_019974015.1 Nephila pilipes | reverse complement strand
AAAAAAGTAAGTTATTTAGTTATGTAAGCTATTACAGTTGCGAAAAAGAGAATTATAACGTAGAAAATGTTTAAATCTTTCGATTTTCTCTATTTTGGAACTTCTAAATCCAACATTTTATGCTTGGATTTCTGTCCTCCAGGATATATTCAGTTTTGAAATTTCGATCAGAAATCTTGGTGTTTTTCGGGGTCATGTATCAGTTTATATTTTTTATTTATTGACCCATCTATCAACAAACCAAAAATAATGTGAATAGTTTTTAAGAAGTAATCTAGTTCAGCTTCTTGATAGTTCACCCTAGTCATTTCTGGAACTCGTGATTAGATTCGAATCAAATTTAAAGATATGTATACATGAGCTAATTACACCATTTTCTACATATTGTGCAAAAAAAAATGGGTTCAATAGTCAGAAAATTCTTTTTTAGAAGTGAATCAACGACATTAATTAATTAAATCATTAACACCATATTTGAGTTCCCTTTTAGCCATAAATCAATAGCTATATCAATTTTATTTGGCCATGAGGAGAATCGCGAAAGTTATTAAAGGTGTTCTTGAATTCTTCTTTAGAAGTGAACGGTGATTCGTCGTCTGTTACACCTTTCAGAAAACTCTTTTTAGAAGTGAATCAAAGACGTTAATTAATTAAACCATCAACACTATAATTGAGCTCCCTTTTAGTCATAAGCCAATTACCATACTAATTTTGTTTGGCTATGAGGAAAAATGCGAAAGTTATAAGGGGTGCTCAAAATCTTTTTCCTGCGTCTGCTCTAAATTATTAGAACACAAGTTGTGTGTGTGGTTTGAATAACAATCACAAGATGTTAGTTATTTTTCATCGAGCTATGTGGATTTTCTGCATTCGCTAGGGAAATGGGTATAAAATTTCTATTAGTAGATTCTATTTAAGATGATTGGGGTTTTTTTTATAGAGCAATTGTACGATTGGTATCCTGTATATCTAATCATTTACAAGAAATAATTGTCTAGAAAAGGAAGCTCAGCCTTTTCGAATGTTGATAAATATTCGATCAGTAACCTAAAAGTATCCGGATATTTTTAGAGCTATTGATAAACAAGCTGCCTGTAAAGAAAGACCTGTCACAGAAAGACCTGATGAGGAATTTATTGGGTCTTTTTCAAATAAAATATCATCTAAGGATTTTGCAATGAAAAGAAAGGGTGAATTTAAAAAGAAATGGGAGTAATGCAGTGAATTTTTTTTTGTTGCATCGATTAGTTTCCAATGAAAATCGTTTGCCCCCCTCTCCCCCCAAAAAATCTAAATTAAGAATACAGTATTTTAAATGCTTTAAGGTATAAAATGTATGAATTCGTAAAGGTTTCGTAATTTTATTTTGAGACAGTATCCTGAATTTCTGTTTTGCATATAAAGTAAACTAATATAACAATATATTTATTATCTGTATGAGTTTGTATGAGCTTTTAAATGAATTTTGTTTTGGTCTTCAAGAAAGCTTAATAGATGAATTTTATTTCACAAAAAACTCTTTTTGTATAATAATGAAACACAACGAAAAAAGTCACTATTAGAACTTATTCCTTATTTATGCTTCATTAAATTATATTAAAAATTTATATTTTCTTTTCAACAACTTCTTTTCGATTCAATTTATATTCGTTAAAAGACCAACTCGAATCGTTGCTCCAGAAATAAATAATTTTGTAACTTTTTCATCATTTTTCAGCAAAACAGTTGCAAAAGCCGGAGAAAAAAAATGCAACCCAACTCGACCTTAACTGAAACAGTTTTTGTAGCCTGTATCGTTCTCCTACCATTGATTACAAAGTTCCGTGAAGCATGGCAGGAAACTTACAGCCTAAGAACTTTTTTTAGCTACAATCATCTCCTTAATCACAACGTGTTCCCTGATGTCATTGCTTTTATTTCGAAAAAAAGATTTCCAGACGCAGATCGTTGCGCACTGAAAAAACACGTCCGTCGTCTGTTACACCTTTCAGGTTTTACAGATGAAAATATCGCTCATCAATATGAAACAAACAGCTCTTTCGTGTCTTTGTATTTCCGCAATTTTGTTAACGATATGAGAGAAGTTCAGATGCAGCAATCGAAAAAATTAATTTTGTGATCTTATTAATAAAACTAAAAATATTCAAAATTAAAGCACCAAGAAAATTTTGATGTTGAAAATTTTTAGAATAATTTCAGAGACACTAAAATAAAAATAAAAATGTTTGTATTATAACTTTTTACTACATTTCATTATAGATATTTCCCTCTTCGATTTTAAATAATTTCTTTAAAAAAACTATTATCGTTTCCTAGTAATGGAATTATTATTTGCTCGGAATTAAAATTGTTTCTTCAAAATGGAGTTCGTTTAATAAAAATATTGATAGATTGATAATGTTATGGTAGTTAAAACTATTGGACTGTCCGGAAAGTTCCTGCCGATTTTTCGAAGAAAAATTGAAAAGCCACACATTTAAATTTTGGTGTAAATTTTTAAAATTATATAGGTACTATTCTATTCCACGAATGCCCTTTGCTTCAATATTCAATGCTTATAAAACTGTCAATAATTAACTTATAGTAGTAAAACTTTTTTTCCATAGATATGTCTGAAATACCGTCTTTTAGAATACGAGTATGTACACATGTCATTTGTTTTCAGTCGGTATGATATATCCAGACCCGTCTTTATGACACCTACCGAAAATTGGCACGAACTTTCCGGATGATCCAATATCTTAAATTTCTTATCACACTTTTACTTGTACACATTCTCTAGAATTTTAGAAACTTCCTTTAATATAGAATTATTACATTATAAAAGATCTCTCGTGTAGCAAACTGATGCAGTTAATTATATCTGCTTCAAATTCCATACGATGCAATGGTATGGAAGTTAGAAGAGTAGGGTTCCAAATCATTGTCGTGTCGTAAATTGATTTTGGCTGAAAATGATGAAGTACTCTGCCAACAGTTCTCATGCTGCTCTTAAGTACTACGCTGATAAACAAATAAGAAATGTTATGTTTAGTAAATAAATTTAAAAAGCAAGAATAACATTGTCATAAAAATTTAACTTTTTGTATAGAGCTCACATAAAATTGTGCGATTTAAATTTAATTTGTTTTGCTGGTTTTAAAAAACAAAATTGAATTTTCTCGATAATTTCACAACTTTTCACAAGAGTGGAAAACATTTCTTGAGATTTTATATAAAATGTTTCTTGAAAAAAATATACAATCCTTTAATTACTGAAAAATCTTCACGAATACTATTTATGCCTGCGATATTGAAGAAACAAAAATTTGAAACAGAAATGCAAAAAAAAAAAAAAACTATAGCACTCTGATGTAATTATTTTTAAATAAAAGCTCGAATGCCATCGTGTGTAGTTACACTAATTTAGAGTGCTTTTACTTAAAAGCTCCAGTTTTAAAAGAAATCCCCTTCTCTTACTTATGTACTTGGTATCATCTCAACTTTTTGTTTTATGTATCAAGAATATGTTTGTAGTGACCATTCGCGATAAAAATGCGCATCAAAATCTTAATCTAGAATTCTATATCACTGAATTTTGCAAGTTTTCTTTTCTTTCCTTTCTTTTTTTCAATATTGATCTTAAAGGCTGAGCATTTTCATTCGGAAATTTTACCATGAACCGAACTTAATCGCTGCCTTTTCTTCGAACAAACTTGACGGTTCACACTTTTCAAAGAATCTTTCCAAGGTATTCAGTTTCTCTGCAACTTAACGCGATGTTAGAATTTAAGTTTAAATTAAAGTAATAAGAGAATCACAGATAAACAAAATTCAGGATCATTATAGCACAAGCTAGTTTCTGAAAGAATTTATGGGTTTGCAATTTTCTTTTTCGTTTCCTGTTGTAGCATTTTACTGCAAATAAACAAAAGTAGCGTTATTAATTATTCACTGATCCATGATATGCGAGCGATATCACTAAAGTTTAATTATTATTAAGAAACTACAGAGATATCTAGATAAGATTTATTCTGCGTATTAATTGATCTTCATGTACATAATATTGTAAAATGCAACCATGAATGTTATTTTATTTGGTTTCAGGGAGTAATAGATCGAAGCTATCCGCATTGTCGCAAAGTTTTAATTATTACTAAAATACTCCAAATGCTATTCTTATTTATTATTCTTCTCTACCTAGTCACAATCCAGAGCTCTCCCATCGTTTCTTGACTTTGCGAAGACTGTAGAACACACCAGATTGAATCCTTATCTTCTCCATACTTCGAGTAAATAACATCTGCGGGTACGGTAACCAAACAAATCAATTGAATAGCTGTAATTTACAACTGTGTAGTACATAAAGATTAATTATTATGCAAAATAAATTTTATCTAGATATGTCTCGGTGATTTTTTTATAATAACTAAACCTTAATGATACCCCTACACATATACTGGAACAGCAAATAACAAATAATGTATCTCGAGTCATTCCTTTAGATGCTTAGTATACGTGATTGTAATTAGGACCCATTTTACGACCTAATATTTAAGATTTATATATAGTGATAAGTCTCTTATTACAATATTTGTTGCATTATACTGCATTTTTCTAACAACAAAACTTGCACAGTTTGTAATTTTGAGCAGCTGGTACAGCTTTTTAACTATCCACAATGCATCAATCGCAGGAAAACGCAACAATTGAAACATAATAAATAAACTTTGATTTTACTGATACAAACAACTATGAAAATTGATACTTCCAAAAGTTTAATATAGTTAGTTAACTATCAGTATTATTGCATCAATTATTGTATTCATTTACTCGTATGCGTTCCAATTAAAAGCATAATCTTCTGCCGTGTCCACACATTCTCTCCATTTTATGAAGAAATTAATTTTATACTTGAATAATTATTTGTATTATGTACCACATTTCGAAGTTATTAAATTAAATAAATAAACATTGTCTGCAGTTGTAAAAATTCTGTATGTTATGGGGGAAAGGGGGGACGTCATTTTTACATTCAGCAAATTTAAAAAACTGTTGAATACCTGATTTATATGTTATTTGTGGCAATCTTTGCTAATAATATAATGCTATTAACTGCTTGTTTACACTTCTGAAGAATCCATAAAGAAATTTTCAATCTTTTTGAAGGTTTAATATCCATGTACTCTTTTAAATTTAAACATTAGAACAAATTAAATTGCGATAGTTTATTTTGAAAGAAAAAATATTTTGCATTAAAAATGTTGCTGACATAAAAAACAACATGAATGCTGAAACTAGTATCTTGCTGTTGCTAAAAATAGATGGATATTGTAAATTGCAATTGTATTTTCTATGGTGCAAAGGATATAAATAATAATAAACTCTTCGGTTAATTTAAGAATAGAAAAAATGGCGTAGTTCACCATCAAAGGTAAATGAATAGAGATTATTTAATTCTCTCATGACATTTGAGTTATACAAAATTGTACTTACAGACAATTTTGCCAAAAATTAGATTATGATAATAAACTAAATCAAATTAAATGACTGGTGTATAGTTTATAAAAACAACAGAAAACGTGATAAATTTCAGCTTAAAACTGAAATAAAGTTTTCGGTTTGATTTTAAAGTGAGTTCTTCATAAAAGTTAATGATATTTCTCAACAATCAAATTAATTTTAAATTTGTAAAATGCACAAAATAATAGTAGATTGAGCCTTTCCAAGAAAGAACTTACTTATTACAAGGGCACACGCAAATACCGCAACATTTTTCCATTCCTTCCAAATTCTTTTCCGCTTCCTTCATGTCAGCGTTAATTTTGTCCATATCTTCCTCAATCCTGTCCATTTGTTCTGGAAGGAGAATAATTTAAAATTTTTCCGATGGGTCTGAAAATTCTAATAAATAAAATTAGCCATAGTGTGTGTTAGCAAAATTATTTAATGAGATGATGAAGCTATTGTATAAAAAAGCAGAGTTCTTATGTTGATAGATATATGTATATTTTTTCTGATTATATTTTATCTCAAGTAAGTATTCATAATAATCTCATTGTTGAAATAAGCAGAAAGCCCTTCAGTTCAATAATCGGCTGAGTTGTTTTAAAATTATTACAAAAAGAAGTCTACCATTTTTAAAGAATACATTTAGAATTACTGTTTTACGTTGAAATTTAATGAATATCAAGAAAGCTTTTTCCAAACTAAATTGAAAAAAAAGTTTGAGAGGGAAAATGTCATTCTTTTATTTTTTTATTTTTTATCTTGCAAGAAATCGTTTAACATTTAAGTTGAAATAGGAAATGATTTTTTTTAGTAAAAAGATTATAAAAAAAGACAATTACAGAAATTAGTTTATAACATATATTCTACACATAAATTGTACATTTTTAATCTTTTAACTTTTAAATAAACGAAATAAAATCTACTATATTAAAGAAATTTATGAAATAAAAAAGATACAAAGTAAAATTATGTATATTGTTCAAAGCAATAAATTTCGATGCCTTATAAAAATAAACTATTAGTGATGAGTATAGTTATTTTAATCACTCTGCATATCATTTGTATAAAATTTTTAGTATTTATCCATTCCTAAGTACAGGAACGAAGAACACAAAAAAGGAAAAAAAGAAGAAGAAGGAAGATAAGAGAATAGAAGAATTCAGTGTTATTTATTATTCTGGTCAACTAGATTACAAGCATGCTTTAATATTCCTCTCGTGTTGTCTCAATAATGCGTAAATTTCCAATTTTTAAACACCTGTATTAGTTTTATGATTTTATTCTTACAAATTTATGATTCGCTTATTTCAGAAGAAGAATTATGTACTTATCTCTCTAAAATGGTATTTTGCCCTGTGAAAGTAAGCATAAAATGAAATAGCATTTAAATGCATAAATTTAATTAGAAGAGCTCCAAATATGTTCAATGAAGCTCTTATGGGCGGGGGTTGCATTGAACAGTTGTAAGATATAATGCCACTTACCTCCCTGATCATCGAGCGCCACGAGTGTACGAATTCCAGCTTCTTTGCTCTAGAAATCAAAGAGAACAGGATTATTAACGTTATTTAATAGCCATGAAAAGAAATCGAATTCTTGGAAAATGTGTAATCATATAAAATGTACTAAGGTAACAGCTCAATGATGCCAGAAACGTATAACTTCAGGGAAAGCGGTTAAGCCTAATGGAATTAATGAAAAAAAAAAAAAAAAGCGCTCCAAATTATTGACATTTATATTCAGAATAAAAATTCGAATTGGTATGCATATTCTTGATCTTTTTTTCAAACTTGAAGAACAATTGTCGACTTTTCATTCCTAATTATTTTTATCCGATTATTGCAATATTTTTTATTTCATAATGACATAAATAAATATCCTTCCTTGAGCTTTATTATTTTAACACTATTTCAATTTCAGATAGATCGGTTGAATCATTAATTCCCGAATCAATATAATGATTGCTCAATTTATCTGAAAAATAATAAATATGTTTCTAATTTCAAATTCAGTTAATCATTTGATTCGGAAACAAGAATTTAAAAAATAGTCGCGAAATCAGAGATTGATAAAAACGTATAAATCAGTGCTTCTCAACGTGAGGCCTGCGCCCCACAAGGGAGCAATATGATTCTTCAGGAGGGTAATTCGAAAAAGTATAGGGGGAGACATAAAATTTTTTGAAAGGCTTGTGGGGAAAACTTAAAAAAAAAAGGTTGAGAAACACTGATATAAATTATTTAAAAAATAGAGTACTCTTATAAATCTTCATCTAACGCTACAATTTATAACTTCACATTGTTGATTTATCCGTAAAAAAGTTCATTAAATACTATTTGTTATTAGATTTTTATCAATTGAACTGCTTTGAAGTTAGAATTTAGAAAGTATGTAAAATTTTAATTAAGGAATATAAATATTTTTCCGAGTAAAATTATAATAAAATATGTTAATAAAAGTTCATACGACGGATTTAGTTCATCTAACAATATCAGATATCATACTCCTTGATTTCAATTTCTTTTTTTAATGGGTTTTCTTTAACTCACATTATAATTTTGCTTGGATAAAACTTTAAAAACTTTTTTTCAATTGAGCTGAAAATTTCTTTGCACGATTGTTTTGGGTGACAGTACGTCAGTTTAATTATTATTAAATTAATAAAAATTATTTGTTTGAAACTAATTGTTTAAATAATTAAATTTTACGCCAAGTTTCTCGCCTAGTCGCCAAATGGTCGCGAAATCTGACGTTTTATAATTTATCGATTGTTTAGTTTTAATTACAAGCAGCTGATATATTATTAAGTTTAATAATTTATCGTTTTCTTTAATTTGAATTACATCTAGCTTAAATATATTCAGTTTAAGAACATAATTTATCGTTTGCTTTAATTTTAATTACATGTAGCTTAATATAATGCCTGATTGAGCAAAATAAATTTTACACTTCTTTATTTTAGATGATAAATAAAATAATCGTCAAATAATAAAATAAATTATTAAAACTAATTATTGAACAAATTCAATTTGATTCAAAATTCCCTTTAGCTCTTAAAGTTTAAGATATAAAAAAATATGTTACGTAAAGTGTGAAGTTTGAAAGAAAACCCATGTTCAAAAAACTCGTTTTTTACCGATGCCATATTATTATCTAATTTATTTATATTTCTTCGAAGCGAACTTACCTCATCGCACAAGGCCATCATCCTCCGTGTAGACTCCAGCGACTGAAAAAGCATAAAAATATAGTATTTTAAAATGAAACTATAAACAAGATGTGTAGAAAGAAACTTATAAAAGATAATTTGGTTTGAATAAAAAGATAGCATGTTTATTTTGTTCGCGTTATTTGAAGGATAATTAATATAAAATAACAGAAAAGTGTAATTTTTTCCTAAAGTAAATAAATGACTTTTATTCATTTTTATTTATTATTACAATAAAAATAAAATATATACTTTTTACTCATAATGCTGCATTCAATAAGTAGATGGAAATACATAATTTATTCTTAAATTTTTTCATAAGTTTTGAGCATATAAAGAATTTTAAATAGAAATTATATAATACTACTGAGAACAGATGTTGCGATATGAAAGCGTTTTTAATTTATTTAATCTTGAGACCTTTCGATTAATATTTATTTTTGCAGGATTATAAAGTAAATATGTCGAGAAGGTACAATATTTTATCGAGAAGGTACAGTTGCTTAAACTAAAATTTAACACGTAAACTTTGAAAAACAATCAGTCAAAAGCAAAAAATCCATTCGTTTATGAAGTTTTTGTATTAATTTCAAATTCCAGTTAATTAACAGTAAATAAATTAATCTTAAAATGAAATAAAATTTTAGAAGTGAAATAAAAAAAGTAAAATCTTTAAATACTTTTCTTTGTCATACCTAGTTATTCTTAAAATGAAATGACATGTTTTAGTTTAGGTTTTTTTTTCTTCAGTAGAATTTAATGATAATCTACAATTTTTCTATTTGGTCTTTTCTGATTAAATGACTGGAGCAATTATATATGTTTGGTAAAATCAAATACTAATTTGACTTGGTAAGGAGAAAAATACAAGTTACGCAACTATTTGTTCCAAATTCTATATGCATCACAATATAATAAAATAACATGAATAATCTCGGAAATAACATTACACATATCGATACAAGAGCTACATTTTAAATACATAAAATCTGTCAAGAAAATATTCATATAAATATTTGAAAATCTCATATAAACAAGTAAATACAGTATAAATTTTTGTAGTGCGAAAATGTATTCATTAATTGAAGCTCATGATTCCTAACTCAAGATGAATATGCAAATCATCAATACTTCAGCTATCTTTTATATGTTTATATGTAATAACTATTCATGACAGCAAAATAAGAGGAGTTAATCCACAATTAGAACTGGAATTGCATTGTTTGAAAAATCTTAGACACCAAAGAATATGATATATCCTGCAAGTGAACATGGGCATGTGTTGATCAAATGTTTAATACCAAGTTGCAGCAAGAAATAAAAAAAAGAATAAAATGGAAAACCTAGAAAAATCAAAGGAAATGGAAGTAATAAGTTTTTATAATCGGGCAAAGTACATAAGCATGACGAAAACGCACTTAGGGAATATAAAGCCTACCAAAATCAAGATATAATAAATAGTAGATATGATTGATCCAGGATCAATAATATCAATCTAAGTAGACACAAGATAGATTATGTTGAAGTCCAGAAGGGCCTCAGATATTAAAAATTCCTTCTACTGATGTTGCTAGAAGCTCTTTTTCATTACTTGATGATAAGGTATTGAATAAATACTATCCTGATCAAGATTAGTATCTAAAAATAACTAAGAGTAATCTTACGATCACATTAAGAAAAGAAATGTGGAAATTAAGAATAGGGTGTGTAACAAGCAATGTCAAAGCTTATCAGATTCATCTGAAGCAATCAATTTCCTACTTCACTTTCCTGCAATTATTGTTATATATTTAGCTTCCCTAGTATTATTGGTTAACCTATTTTTTGAAGTATCTACTATTCGTGGAAAGAAGAGATTCTTATTAAGATTGTTGTGTACCTAGTATTTGAATTAAATATAAATTCGATATTCCTAAGACTTTTGTTTATTTGTAGATGTCAGGTCGAATATTACTAATTCAGATGGTTTTAGAGTTACTCAAGTCCTTTCCATGGTTTTAGAGTAAAGTATGCAAGGAAATCAATCTCTATGCCTCCCCCTCCAATAAAAAGGCAGAAACTCTGAAATTAAGAGTTCTCGGTGTTTGCTGAAAATATGTAAAGAAACTCATTTTATTAGGTATTTGTATCTATCACTTCTCGCTTTTAGCCTCCTAGCAATTCTTGAGGGCATTCTTAAAAGACGTCCTAAGCTAAATTACAAACTGATGTATGCGTGTCAAAGATTAGTTCGCATTTGAGGTGGATTTCCTGCTAAAACAGACGGAAAACTCACCTCATCGGTGACTTGATTCGCTTTGAACTGGAGTTGCTCCAGTTCCGTCTTCCCGCCCATCGGCTCCCCATTGGTGTCTGCTGGTTCAGGCATCTTGATCACTTGATGCTGCTGCTAGCCCCTGAAACCGACAAGAAAATATCAAAGTTAGAACACAGTTAAACAATTGATATTACTTTAAAGTATTCATTAATTGAAAACATTTTAATCTTTGGATTCGAATACATTTTAAAAAAAAAAAGAAAAAAAGAAAGAAATGCCAAAGGAGGTTCGTCGGAAAATACATGATGAACTGTAATGTAATGCTGTCAGTTTAGCATTTTTTGTACCTAGATATAGTTTTATTATTTTTTTCTTGCCTGACATGCAAGCTTTAGAATTAGTTATGAAGTTCCAATATTTTCTTTTTTGGAATTTTTGCTTCAGTTCACGCTGTCATAATTAAATTGTGAAAAGAATCAAGATCAGATCGATAATCTTATAGCTTATTTGTTGCTCAAACAAAGAATTTGACACGTATATAATGTGTAATTGTATAAAATACGAATATTTGTATTACATAAAACAATAGTCACATGGATTATAACAACAATTCGATGAAAAAGCGATGGAATTAAGCACGTAAGTACAACTGAACAGAAAATTTTCTAATTCAATAAAAGTATCTACTTATCTTTAATAGCAGAGATAAGTAAAATATATCGTGATCCCTTGCTAGAGCACAGATCATATGAACTTATGCCTTTATATAATTGAATGCGGGATCTAATGCATTGATCCGATTATAATAACTATATAAAAGGCATAGAGGCGCCAATCAGTATTTATCGCAACATTCCATTTTACGTAAAACCTCCCAATAGACCAAAAGAGTTGCAACATGCATCGTAAACTATGCTTCGCTTAAGGCATTGTAGAGTACAAGTGTAATTCAAACGTTTCCACGCGAAGCAGCTTTGCATTGGGTCACAGATAAAATATTTGAAAACACTAAGAACATTCAAGTTCCCGAACCCTCCACATTGAAAGCTGCGAGACGAACATCAAGATAGGATCCTCTAGGAAGACTATCTGTGGGTATGAAGAAGCATGTTTTGGAGAAAATCGTGGGTGAAGGAAAGGAAAAAAAAAATTCCAAAGATGTGTATGCGCAGGGAAAAAACTTCACAGGGGGACGTGAGACATATGTAAATTTTGAAGTGCACCCCTTCACGTGGATTATGTTTCTCACGATATTTAAGTAAATTAACATTAAGACAGTGCTACATTTATTGGTTATAATATTTCCAACCAATTTCTAAGAGCTAGTTTTGAAAAATAATTTGTGGGAGCAAATGATTTTTTTTTTTTTCATTTCGATCACAATGGTAAACTTCAATTACACTTTTGTGCGTATGCAATAGTATAATTTTCAAACAATTACAAAAGACACGTTTCTAGAAAAGATTATGACTTTGGGCTATTCGCGATTTTCTCTTCACTAACCTTGGGGACTTTAATTGAGATTTACTGCATGAAATAACAATTTCTTTCCAACCCAAATGAAACGTGATTATGTTAATTAGATGCAGGTGGAAATAAAGTGAAGTAAGTCAGATATAGTTATATATAAGTGAAGTAAAATTTAGAGGATAGGTGAAAAGTGTGGTTAACTCTGAGTGAGTATATTTCTATAAGAGCCTGATAATATCAAGAACAGTTACTGGCTATAGCTGTCACAAAGGATTTGACGGATAAAAGCAAACCCAGCTGGAAGTGTTTGGTAAGAGCGTAATTAATTCAGTGATATTTAAATTGGTGGGCTAATCTTAGAGTTCTAAGAGAGCTATAACCCATTAAATATTATATTATAGTAATTGATATACAAATAGTTATGTTGGAACAGACTTGCCTATCTTTGGATTAGTTATTGATTTTTAGAGTTAAATACATTATTTGATGATATTTACTTATACTATGCCACAAGAGTTGGATAGAAATAATCGAACGTTACAAGATGATAAAATTACTTTTATTATTATTCTTAATTAATCATTAGTTTCACTTTCTTTATTGAAAAACCGGTCTTTCCATTATTATGTTCGTGCAGCGAGAACCCTGCTTAAAATGTGTTAAAACAATTAGAAAGCTTATATTAATTTTAGATTGAGAGTAGTCTTAGGTCATTTAGAGTTCAAGCGCGCTTCATAAGTCGTAAAGATTTAATAGTCGAAGAGGGTGAACTATTGGGATAATTCCACAAAAGATCCTTGACCGTGACTGTTGATATTAATTCAGCTAAATTACAATATATTCTTACGTGTCTCCATATCCCATAAAGCTTACAATCAAACAACCAATCCTTGGGTGTTATATAAGATGAAAGTTTCAGAGAGGAGATTCAGGAACATATACAACAAATGTTATTCTCGTCATTTGATAATAGTTTAATAACACAAGGTCCATTGCCAAAAGCTTTAATAAAATTACATGAAGAACATTTTAAAGAACATAAAAATCCCTTTTAAAGGGATACAAATCTTTAAATCTATTTTCTATTCACAAAGCCATTTTAAAGGGTCCTCTAAAAATTGCCAAAATATTGAAAAAAAATTATTACCTCATTTTAATTGTAGACTTTTAAAAATACATATTTACAAAATTTAATAGCTTTAGCTACATTAGTTCGTATGTGCTTGCATTATTTATTTAAACTTTCTGTAAAAGTGTACTAAGTTATTTCATTGACCTTCAAAAATTTAAGTTGCTTTTCTCATCTTTTTATTTTTAATGACAATCATATATTTAAAGCTCTAAGGCGGGTTTTTTTTTCTGGAATCAATATAAAGCTTTGAAATATTTTTTGATTGTTTTGCATAATATGTTTGATGATTCTGTGCATGGAATAAGGACTTAGACAAATAGTTATTTTTTCAAAAATTCACAAAAAGTAAATAAAGCTGCTTTTACTGTTTTTCACAGTACGTGACGGAAAAAAAATTGTAAAAGTATAAATAATGCTAGAACAATCAAATCCATTCTCAGAATCGTGAGAAACACTTCTCAGAATTCGAAAAGAAGAAGTTTGTAAAAAATATTAAAAAGTATCCAAGTAGTAAGAATTTTAAAATATAAAAATATTTTGAAAAAGAATTAAATTTTTGTGTTTATTTAAAAATTAATGTTTTTTTTTCCTTTCTGAAACGCATATTTTATGTGTATTCAAATAGGATGAATAAAACTTTTGGTTATTAATATCTAATTTTAAAAAAAGTTGCTCACAGGGTATCTTAATTGAAAATTTAGCTGTCGATTGTTAGTCTACCAATAAGTTTTCCAATAAAGAAATCAAGAATGTTTTTAACTGAAGGGGGAGAAAAGAAACACCGAATAGTCATCTCTTTAAAACTACATGAACTTTTTTCGAACCTGTTAATAAAACCCTAGAAGTCTCCACTGTATTAAAAAATAAACCTAATTACACAAACTTCCAAACAGAAGAAGGAGACGCTCCATTTCCTCACAGACGTTTCGGACACGTAACTTCCAAAACTCTTTTCTCATCGGCCCCAATTTTCTAATATCCCTTTTCCACCTTCCTACGCAATGCAATTCCGTTCCATTCCCCCTCTCCCCCCGAACTGTTCCGAAAATCGATCGTCCATAACCGACGTAGGCAGCCGCCCGGATATGTCCTCAAATCACTTAAAACGGTGTCCTGACTCCCAGGATATATCGTCCGCAAACTATCGAAGCCGAGATGTCTAGATGGGACAGAGTTCAAGCGTTGTTTTCCTCGCGCCCCGGTTTATCTAATTTACGGGGCTTTCGATTTGGGTAATTGAATTACGGGGCGCCCGGCGTAAGAGGGCGGTTTTGTTTTCCCACAAGCCCTCTCTCGTGGAAGAAGTCGGAGAATGGGGCTCAATTTGTGAAGTGGATCGTATTTAGTTTAGAATACTTAACTCAATAAATTGGGTGCGCAGAGGGAGTTCGGCGAGATTTCTCTCCCGATTAGATGTACTTCGGCTTCAAAATCATGTTTTACGACTATAAATATTATCCAACAAAAATGGAGAACTTTGTGAATAAGCGTTGCGTACATAATGAATTGTTATAATTCCAGCTTTTTTTGCCTTTTTTTAATCAAAATTAATACTACTTTATCAAAATTTGACAAAAGGCAATGAGGAATGGAAACTTTATAAATAAATTAAACAAGTGTTAATACTGGTTATCGTAATTTTTACTGTATCGTTCTAGTGTGGAATGGATGTGGAAAGAGGGGTGTCATCTCAGAAGTCGATCTCATCATTTAACTATGGCTCAGAATTACGGAGTTAATTAGCTGCTTTTAAATGTGATCGAGATAGCCGAGTGGTCATGATCGTGAACTCGCAACCGGCATTATTTTTGTAGAGTCGTGGGTTCGAATTCTGATGCAATTAAATACTCTCCATATAGCGAAGCTTATGCATGTAAAATCTATCGAGGCCCCAAGTTCTCTCATTGGCGTGGTATGGAAGTTTGGTGAAGGAAATACCCATTCACACCTTGTCTTCCTCCTTCACAGAGATTCAAAATTACGAGTCTTCGTGTTGTATATCTAAATGTCATGTTAGTAAAACAATCAATCAATGACTACGGTTCGCGGATCTTAAATCGGTAGAACTATAGGCAGCCGCTGAATGTTCAATAAATAAGCAAGATACTGTACCATTTTATTGCATTTTTCTTCAATATTTATTTGTATATTTTTCAAATAGAAAATTGTATAGCTGCGTTCTGAAATATTAAAAGAAAAGAAGTATTTCTTAAGACATGAGTTGAAAATATAATTTTTTTTATATCAAAAAGTATGTTGAAGTTCTATATGTGTGGGATTCAATCTAACATAATACAAGGTCTTGTACACTTAAAAAAATTTCTGATTTCTTTCACAGTGTTAATCAGACAATACTTTACTTACGCACAGTTGATACATTTCCAAGGAAGTTATTTATTAAAAAATAAATAACTAATATTAACAAGACGAAGCTTCTCCCATTAAATATGAAAATTATCATGAAGATTTTTATCTGTTCTAAATCTATTTTTAGTTACTCTGTTCATTTTAGAACATTTTTTTTTACAATTATGAGTTGGGATTATGAGAACAATATCTTTATTCATTAATTTTACGAAGCAATTTGATTAAAGCACACTGCACATGTCGTCTTCATTTTATTACAATCTTTCGAAAAGAAAAAGAAATTAATTAATTCATATAAAAAGAAGCTTTATTTATTTCATCACACTGTGAAAATTTTTATAAATTGTATTTATAAAATTGTGTTCCTTTATCTGCTCGAATACAAGATCTACGGTTTAAGTCGCATAAGATTATGATAAATAATCAAAAAATTACTATGCATTATAAATGCTTGATAAACTTTTATCAGTCTTAAACATTTTCAAAACATTTTGTGGAGAAGATTCGATTTAAATCAAGCCACCTTGGTCCTTTTTAAAAAGGTCAAATATTCATGAAGCACACTATAAAAATTTTATTTTCTTATGAAAGTAATATATAAGTGAAAATGTTATTGTATATTGTGAACAAAAATTTACTTTGACACTGCTATGAATTCGCAAGAAATAGATGAGAAAGTTATATACTCCACAGGTAGCGTTTCTGAGAAAAATCACATTTAATAGTTTCAAAATAAAATTTTATTTGTTAAAAAGGAAATATTTTATTAATAATAATAATTTTTCAATCAAAATATTATTAGCGTTTGTCTACAAAAATATTGCTTTTACACACCCATAAGACTTTTTTAAAATGTTCCGAATTGTTACATGTAATTTATTATGCAACCACACATTTCCTATAAATATATGTGGAACTTGCTAAGAAGTGCAATGATTTTTTAATAGTTTTTTTTTTTTTTTGTATGTTCAGTGGATAATCTGTAGGAGGAAAATCTTGCACGGGTATCATTCCACTTATCTCATGAGCGATTTTATATACACTGATCTGCGTTTTTCTTATACTAATTTGAATATTTTTTATGCAATACTAGGGCTTGATTAGTCACTTTTTTCGCAAAAGAAAGTTTTGGAAATTTCTGCAGATTTCCAGTTTGGGTTAAAAACGTAAATGAATATTTCTTAATAGCAGCCTTAAATAACAATAAAAGTATTCTTTAGAGACTGTAATTTTTTTAAAAAAAGTACAATTTTTAAAGATACTGAAAAAAATTAGTATTTTTGAACTTTTTTAAAGAAAAAAATCCCTCCTTTAATTTCACGTAACCCCATAAATTGCTCTCGAATGTAATAGATTTTACTCCCAAAAATTAGTGTGCAAATAATTTTAATATTCTATCAACAAAAAATAAAATACAAGAATTTCTTTTTAATTGAGTTTGGCAATTAAAAATACTTTTATATTTGCGGAGTTAAGGTAAAAGCTGGTCAAAATTACCAAGGCCTGATTTCCTTAAAGGGCCAACCTCATAAAATAATCATTCACCGAGTTAATTTATATATTTCATACTTAAGAGCCTACACCCACAATCACGACTCCCAAATTTCTCCGTGGTATTGTTTGCTTTCACCTCTATTGATTAATTCATTCACTCGCCGATAACATGCTACTTTTGTAGCTCCACAATATCGATTTATGCAACCAAGTGAACCATATAATGAGGCATCTATTACAAATCCCTCTCTAGCTCCCAAACTACTTCTATGCAAAGATAAAGCTCTTTTCCACTCGAATTTCCTTTTCCCTTATGAAAATGTGGTTTTTTCCTATAATTTTTGGCTCTTATTTAATTGAATTAAGTTTCAAGAGATTGTCCCTCCCAGAATTCGTCAAATTCTTTCACCTATGTAAGGGTGTATGTTGAAGATCTTAATGTAAGAGTTTCCAAAAATATATTTACTTTAATTTCGATTGTAATGTTCTTCCCAAATTTAAAACAATTCCTAGATGTAAAGGGAAGCAGTGGCAGAGATTGGGAATAAGAAGTGGGGGTGGAGCTAAAAAATATAGAGAGAACAAATATACAGAAGTTTCGGGAAGTATAGGAGGGTTAGACACACAAACAAAATTTAAAAATTTAGTTAAGAAGCTGTAAGTTTTCTAGTCTCTCTGAATACATTTGAACAAAAAAAAAAAAAACTTGTGAGGTTTTTTTTTATCAACTTTACATTGTTTTTATGTTTAAAATTAGTGTGCTGTTTTTTTATTTTTTTTAAATTTCGATTAATACTTTCGAAAATAATTTTCATCAAAGAAAAAGTACTACTCATGTGTTACAATTAAATAAAAGTATTTCGAGAAATTCAAAATAATCTATGATAATTTCATAAAAGAAATACGAATGTAGTTTAAAATAAATACCAAAAAGCCAGTGAGTTTACCCAATGCTTTGTTTTACACCCCATTACACTACAAAACATGCAAAGAACAAATTAAAATTTTTTTTAACAGATTTGTTATGTAACATTTAATTAGATTTTTAAAGCAATACAATTAATTATATTACACAAAGAAAGATATACATTAAAAAATTCAATTTCTCGGAATCATGTTTAGTCTGTCAGCTTTAAAACTACATTAAATGTCTTTGCTCTCGCCTGGCCTAGACTTCTATACTTTCATTCACCTGGGCTACCCTTCCTTGCAGTGATTTTCCACTATTTGCTATGGTGTTTTACGAAATAGTTGCGGCGCATGATATTTCATTTTGTGCATATTTCAGTCATAATTTTTCACTAATTAAAGAAACGAAAGGAAAGACAATTAGGTGATATGACAATAGGGTTTATGCAAAAGGCTTATATACAATTCTATTTTTTAAAAGTTTAAAGCGGCTAAAATGGAAATAAAAAATTGTTTTTGCCTCCCAAAAAATGGGGAAGGGGTTTTACCCATTCACCACCACTGAAAGGATGGTTAATGTGGATATTTTACAATCTATTTTATCAAAAAATTTGTATAAGATTTAAAGAGATCTTGCATTTTTAAAGATGATCAGTTCTACAGTAAGTAAAGTTTTATGACAAAACAGAAATTCACTTGCAACATAATGGGAGGTAACTACATTTATTATATTTGGCCTAAGCATTTGTGACTTATTTAGATGCAAATATTCTTTTTGTTTGTCAGAAAGTTCTTGAGAAAGATATAATAACTGTGTGAATAAAATTAAGTCTAAAAGATAAGATATGAATTGCACTTTTAAAAACCCGCTCAAGTTTACACTTACTTTTACAATGAGAGTGTAGTTTACTATTTTTAGCGTACAAAACTCAACTTGAGACGTTGGGCTATTCGCGAGATTTTGTTTACTAACCTGGGTGACTTTATATTAATTTGAATTGCATAAAATTACAATTTCTTCTCAACCAAAATGAAACGTGATTATATAAATTAGATGAAGGCAGAAGTAAAATGATTTAGAGATAGTGATATATAAATGAAATAGATCGAAAGGAAAATGAAGGGAGATAGAGTATAATGACTTGATGATAGAGATTTGTGATTGTGATTGAGACTCTTCTATTTGAAGTATTAAGATAAGAATAATCTATTTGTAGGAAGCGATTGAATCATACGTGCTAAATGGTAAGCTAAGAATTTATTAATTGCTCTTAATTCAAAATTAATAAGTTAGTTTAGATTCGAAAGATAGCAAATTTTATCCACCAGTGATTATTAATAAAGCATTTTGTTTTCTTACGTGTCTTCGATTGGAGTCACTGTTCAATACTTGATTCTACAACCGAGATATGGCGCAAGAGCAGAGTGATGAAGGAAAGTCGTAATAAAATGTAAATTTTGAAACTGCGAAATTTCCTTATGGTTAGAGTTGCCGTATAAATAAATGCAAATGTATCTCCTCTTGGTAAGTTATGCATATTTTTATCCACTCCTTCAAATTGTATCAATGAAATCGCATTGGATACGATTGATTAAAATACTCTTTCAGACTTTTATGATTTTTCAGCTTTATTAAATTAAAAATTAATAAATATTTCCTCTGTATTTCTCTTCTTTAACTCTATTTCGATCTTTCAACAACTTATCTTACACATGCATACAAGAACTATATGTAAGGTAGTAATATTTTAATTATTGTATATGTACAATTTATGTTTTGGCTTAAAACCATTAATACTTCTCCCTAGAGAAATGTTTTTTAAGAAAGATAAACCATTAATATTCAACCCTCAAGCAAATCTTTTAAACCCTGATGTCTCAATTTTTTATTTTCATCGAAAAAGTCCGAAAGTTTTAAAATGCGGCATTATCGTGTTTCCCCCTTCAATTAACACTTTGGAATTTTAATAATGTCATTTGAAATAAAAATATTTTGCAATGAATGAAACGTGATTCGTGTAGATTTGATTAGAATTATTGAAGTAAAGTGAATGGTTTAAATAGCACTTATAAGCAGCGAAGAGCTTTATACGAAGTCAATTAGTAGAAGAGAAGGTAAGGGGAAGCTAAAATTGAAGGAATAGTGACTCTTTTGACCAGTGTAATGATTGATTAGATCACAGCTGGGAAAAAATTGCAAAGGGTCAGTTATTCGAATCCTCATCTCAAAGTTTATTAAGGACTGCAACTCGATTGCCTCTGCGGAGATAGACTCTTAATTATTAAAAACAAATGTTAGACTGAAGCGTGTAGGGTATAATATCCACTGATATATTGGGCTAGGAATTAATTCTTAAGTATTTATAATTCTAAATAAAAAAAAATGGTAATCATCACTTTATGATTTTCTATTCATTGACTATTGATTCAAAAATGTTTTAAATAAGATTAATAATGACAAGAGAAGGAAGTAATACCGAGGCTTTACGACACTAATGCTTTGATATTTCTTTTAAAAAATAACTCAACTGTAATAACATTTTTTTTTCAATTGATGCTTCCGGAAAAACCAAATACCGGTTATTAAATAAAAATATTATTCATTTTATAGGCATATGTTTCTTCGATGGGCAAAACTGAATTTGAATTAAGAGGGTAAGATTTGGAAGGGAAACGCGTTTTTGTTCTGGAATGAACTAAAGGAAAAGGGAATTAACATTTCCTTGCAATTTAAGTTAATTATAAATCGCAACTCAGGTGCCAAAAACACCTTTGATCTATAATTATAAAAAAAGCAATTAATTATTAGTCATTGCTCTTCAAATATTTTATTATATTACATTATCCTAGGTAAAAAAAATTATGATTTGTGAAATAATTATAACATAGAAGTAATCTGTTTGTATCATGTAAGATATGTTTTCGGCAACTGGGAAAAAATTACAAATCTGAAGAACTTCACGTTGTGCCATTCAAAATATGCCATGGAATTCGGAAAATTTGCCATTTTCAGTAACAGGAAAATTACCGTTACGAAGTTTTTCTTCTGATTGATTGATAATTCAATCGAACATTATTTACATTCGAACATTTATTACAGTCGAACTTCGAAGCAACACAAACGCTATTGGCGATAGATCTTGTGATAATGAACCACATTCAAGTGACGAGAGCGACACAAGATTCACTTTTCTAGCTTCCATTTTATACCAACGTGAGGAAATATGAGTTCCGAAAGATGTAAAATGTATCAGCCCCGCTATGGTGGGTCTTTAGTGGCATCAGGACAAGAACCCACAACTCGACGGCGACCATGACCAACCGGCTGCCACGGTGAATGACACATTTAGAGGAAACGAAATTAAGAGTTTTTTTTAAGCGTTTACAGTGAAGTGGCTGCAATTTTGATAGAACGTTGTAACGTAATGAAATTTATAATAAGCGTTTACCTTTCAAATGTAGCCGTTATAATTTTTTTATTGGGCTTTATAATATTTAATTTTGATAAAAAAAAATTTCACACGTTGCATTGAATGCTCAACAAAATCATCAACTCTTTCATCATAATCTATTATTTTTTTTGTATTGTTTATTAACGTCGTGCTGAGAAGTAACACGAGGGTTGTTGATGACGGACTTGTAATTTAGAGCCACATTCAAGTGATGAGGGCGACACACGAGCATGCACTCCACTTTCTTAGCTTCCACACCTTGTCTACGTGAGGGAATTTGAGTTCCGACAGATTTAAAGTTCATCAGCTCCGCTACTTGGCGGGTCTTAAGTGGCAACAGAGCTCGAAATAACTAAACAAAAAGAACACCAGTCGCTAATCCACGACCATGACTACTAGGAAACCGCAGCCAGCATACTTTACAACAGTTATAAACTTGGAAAGTTTTTAAGTGATTGTTTGTTCAAAAAATCCATATAATTTGATTTTTAGAAGAATTCTGCACTTCCGTTTTCAAAAGTAACGAATAAATTAAAATAGTTCCGTATTTACACTTCATGGAAATTTTTCTAATATTTTTTAATCGGATGATTTAGTGACAAATTTCAATTAATACTTTGTACTATTCCGATCAGAAAACTTAAAACAAAATTTGACAAAGCAATGGATATAATTAGTAACCACAAACTTTAGAAATTATTAGTCAAACATTAACAATTATTCTTTGAATGTTAATTTTGCTTTTATCAATGTAAAGAAAAAATCACTCTTGATAGAATAATTTCTTCTGAAAAACAATTTGAGAATTGAATAAAACGATATGGCTTTAGTCAAAGGAATTTTTTTTAAAAAAAAATTTAGATAAAAGACAAGACCATCTATATCATAATATTCAATAAAATTCGAAAAGATCAAATTTAATTCCTATTTTTATTGAAAAAGGATAAAATCCAAATTTGTATGCAGTGGAATGAAACGTCATTTTAATCCATAAGTTCCAAATCACGTTCTGGGAACACTAATATTTGTTTCCAGTAATAATTTATTTTCGTCTGCTGGCTAAGCCATTAAGCTTGCTGAAAGCGAAAGTAACGACAAGGTTATGAATATTAAATATGTTCCACTCGCAATTTCATATATTTTTTTTATCATTTTCGACGCGGTGAACGAAATTAAACAACAAAATAATGAAAATGAAATACAGTTCAATGAAATTATACTAAAGAAATATTGATCGTCTAACCTTGAAACTAAAAGTAGCAGTTGTAAAAATGGAATTTATTCTTTTATATACTCGTACTTTTGCATTCATTTTTTATTCAAACGATTTTCAATAATAGAACCTTTGTTTTCCAGTAAAGTCGTTTTTCTTTTTCTACAGCGTACAAGACCTGGAATGAAAAGTTGAAAAAAGATGAATCTAGCTCTTCGAAAGAGCTATTGTTCTTTCGAGTATATTAAAAAAATCGAGCATGCTTTAATAAAATCAAGTTTCATTCACATGTTCATGTTCGATTTTTTATTGGAATTCGTCATAAAAGCTGTTTTCAAGTTTTGCAAAATAGAACATTTACAGTCATGATTATAAATATTTATTCATACATCACACAATTAACAAAATTAAGACACAGAATTATTGCTAATACTAGAAACTTAAGAAATCGATGTCATTTGTATTGTTAGTAATAACTTTTGCTGTATTCTTAATAATTGATTGAGGTTGGCCTGGGTCTAGAGGTCTCATCAGGCTATACCCACCTTCGTTTTTGTAGACTTTGAATCTGAAACGCTAAATACTAGCTAGTTTCCAGACCGAGTGGCTTACCCAACCCTGAACTCTTTGGTTAACTTCCCAAGTGAACTTGGAACTCATTTATCGACTTAGTAATGAAGGGTTGAATTAATCCATAACCAGCTACCTTATGTGATTGCTTGTTATCCTCGCACTGAGAAGCTGTATGAGGGCTACGGACAACGGACCATTTAATTTTGAATTCCAGTCAAGTGACGAAAACTGCACTTGAAATAGTACCTCCCTTTTCACCATTATAATGGGAGG
Source organism: Nephila pilipes (assembly GCA_019974015.1). Taxonomy (NCBI): domain Eukaryota; kingdom Metazoa; phylum Arthropoda; class Arachnida; order Araneae; family Nephilidae; genus Nephila; species Nephila pilipes. The sequence continues at coordinate 1,137,343 of BMAW01041570.1, read as the reverse complement.
ACTTAGAAACTGGATCAGATTTAACTTGCATCAGCTCCGTTTCATGGCGGGTCTTAAGTGACTTCAGAGCTCGAATCGACGACTCGACGAAACACCGGCGGCAAGTCCACGACCATGACCATTAGAAAATTAATCGAAGCCACTGGGAATCGAACCTGAGTCAATAATGCCCGCAGTCAGACATGCTAACCACTACAACAACGCGGCTAAATTTTTAATATACCGGTCGTTTAAAGGATTCTATAGTGTATTATTTCGGAAGAAAAATATTTTCTCAGACCGATATTCGAATATCTTTAAAATTGTTTTCATACTCTGAATCGCTTTTTCAAAACATTAAATAGAAATATATATGTTATATTTTTCTTTACCCAACATTTAGTTTTCAATACAAATGTCATTCAATGAGTCCTTAGAAATTCCAAGAGATGGCACTCATAGCATCAAAAATGGCTTGTTTTAGTAAGCAAAATGACTCACTAGACAGCTGTATAAGTCTCAGTTACGCATTCGTGATCACGACGCGTTTCGTACTTCAAAAATTCTTCGTCATACCTGTTCTGACCAATGAGACCATCTTCACCTCTTTTGGGGAAGATTCATCAGAAGCAATCCAATGCTTTGATTTTTCCTTGATGTTCCATGCATAATGAAGAATTCTAGTCTCACCTACGGAGACAAACTCGACTCAAAATAACGACGACAAATAGACGCGGCAGCAATCAAATTTTAATTCGGCTGCAAAAGACTACCAAATCAAAACTAACTTATGAATCAATGTTAAATTTGTTTAGGTTCTGTTTAACAGATGGAAGCACCGAATGGTAGCAAAAATAAACGTTATGATGTCATTTATATTCAAATATAAGTACTTTTTGAACCATCCCCGTACATATTTTTCATCTAGGTCTTAAAATAAACCTAAAATACAATTCAACCACCTGAGCATTGAACCTCAGTTTAATTACGCATGCGTTAATTGTCACACAAAAATTACAAAATTAGAAGTACACTTTGTAGCTCAGAGAATATTCTTAAAGAAATTTTATTTATTAATTAAAATATTAGTTATGTCGTGAAAACAACCACAACAAAATGAATAAATGCTATATTTATTCAATATATATAAACAAGTTTGAAATATTGATATCCATCCAAAACTTCATTACTGATTTAATTTTAAAATAATTCAATGTTGGTTGATTATTTAAAAGACTAAACACTTACGTTTGAAAAATACAGCATATACTAAATTAGTTAGCTTCGCGCATAACAACTTATTAGATTCTCAAAAATGAAACCGAAAGCTTTTCTCTTTCTTTTTAAGAACCGAAACTTAGTAGTAACAATCAAACTAGAAAAGCAAGTTAAACGGTTAAATTTATTATAACGCTATAAACATTTTAATGAATAGTTAACCCGAAGATTATTTCTTTAAATATTCTTGTAAAGAATATTATATTAAATGCACTTGTTCAGAATATTTCATTAAATATAATTGGATTGTATTTATTCTATTACACTTATAAGCCTAAAGGAGCTAATTAAATAATTAGATTTCCAAAATATGATGTCAGACAACGTTTCAGAAATCGTCTTTGTTTTAATTTATTCATTTTCCACTAATTTCCTATTCGAAAATATTTTATTTAAAGTTGTCGAGTGAAAGAACATGGAGGATATTTAATATTTTTTTGTTATAAGAAAAAGAGAAGAATGAAAAATGGTTTATACTAACTCAATGTGAAAATTTGATGAGATACTAGTATCTGTTATGAGTATATGAATAAGCCGTAACACATTATTTATTAATAACATCTTCTAATGTTCTTTGTCATAGTTCTAATCTTTGGCAAGAGATATCATGCTTAACATTTCAGTAAATCATGATAGAATCAACTGGATAATATTGTTAAGAATAAGAAAAAATGTTTAATAGATAGAAAACTGGTTGAAAATGCCCCTCAAATTGCAAATATTTAAATCACGTGATCGCTGTAATCATGTTGACTGTGTTGCTACGGTAACCCAATAGAAACGACATCAAATGATCAATTAAATTTGTTTCACTCACTGCTAAACTAGATGGGAGAATCCTCCCTCCTCCCCCAGAAAAAACTATAATATTCCACAGAAAACGCTTTTACAATTGAAAGTTTGGAAAATATTTCTATAAATATTGTAAGAAATTTTTTTATGACTCTTATATATTCTACCAAGAAGTTTGTAACAAAATTTGGTAAAAACGTTTTACATATTGTACAAAAAAATTTGGTATATATCGTTAAAAAATTTGGTATATATCGTTGGTAAGAATAAAAAACTTATTTTCAATAACTAGATATTTCTTTCAATGAATGAATGATTCAAGTGAATGGATGGCCAAGTGGAACAGAAGGAAGATTTCATACAACAATTTTGCAGCAAGTCCTAGTTTCTTCAAAATCATCGTCCAAACTTATTTTATCATCATCAGTAGGTCTGCAAAAATTTGAAGAGACCTGAATTCTCTTACTAGATATTCACTGTCGCTGTTCTCAGAACTTACAAAATCTCGGCTACTATTATGAGAATTATCCATTTTCGGTTCTCACAAGAATTTATGAGTATTATATAAAATAAAACTTTGAACCCCTGCTATAAATTATTCTGAAAAAGTTAATAAATGAAAATAATCTTCTTCAAAGAAAACATAATGTTTCTTACCCATAAATATAACATTCATAAACTGTAATAAATACTAACACTATAGCGCGCATTTCATAAAAATCAAAGCACAAAGAGGAGATGAAAAACTTGCACAAATATCACTACCTGTTTGAGGTACGAGCAAAAGTGCTAAGCAATTAAAGATAAGGAAGAAAAAAATTTGTTCCAGATCTTAAAACTTTCGTTTCAATGTTTCTTTACTTTTCTATCTTTCATGTGAATGCATCAATTTTCAAAAATATATAATCGGACTCGAATAGCATATCTTATGAACGAGAAATTATCGAATCATAATTTGAAACAAAAATTTATAAATCAGATATTAAAAAAATTAAAATCATATATGTGTCAAGGAATAAAACATTCTTAAAGTTAATATTTTAGTAATTTAAATGTTTTATTAGATAAGATCGACTTTCCAAAATTTTGAATTTCGTTTTACATCTGTATCTTACATTCGTTCCGAGAGCTTCCTATTTTGTTTCCATCTGCCGTTAGCTTTTGGCCCAACTGAAATGTCCGGGGGACAACGCCCATTATAAATGGTACATTCGCCCTTGGCACCTATCCATTCCATGCATAATGTATAAAGCGGATGGTAAGCAGATCAGTCCACAACTTCTGTTGCGGCTCTGGCTTAAAAGTACTTTTTATGTGCCTCTGGAGCAGATATCTCTGTTATAAACCGACATTTAACTTTAATTTATTCCCTTGAGCAAGGAGAAAAAAAATCTTTATAATGCGATAATTTCAGTTCCAGTCTTAAGAAACTTTCGATTTTAGCAAAAAAAACTTTTTCGCGTATTCAATCCGCAGTAGAAACCTACTCGATTGCATAGATTTCAAACAAATGTCACTCTGGTATTTGTGAAAACTTCAAGAATCTCATTTTTTTTATTTTAATGAGAGAAGGTGGGGGGCGGGAGATGGAGTAAAATGGAGAGTAAGATATACCATATATGTATCATTAATATATGATATTGCATTATTAATATTATAGATATTAATTAATAACCAAGTTTCTCGAAACTAAAATCTTCATAACTTGAAACACCGTAAGTCGACATCTAATATATATATATATATATATGTGTGTGTGTGTGTATAAGGAATGTAAGTATAATGTTTCCTAAGAAAATAAGTTTCTTAAGTGTGGTTAAAATTTGTAAAATTCTTAAATTCTTATTTTCATATAAAAAATCAATCAGTCAATCAAGTTGCTTATTTTATGTTAAATCTCACCATATTGGATCAGCAGGTTAAACAAATCACGTGTTTTAGATGTGTAAAATTTTATAACACTTTTTAAGTTTCGTATTTTTAAAAAATGTATGAATTTGTACATTTTATTTTCTTGGATTATTTTAATTTGGCTTAAAATGATTTTTGATTACTTCGTTCATTCTTTCTTTGATTTAATAATTTTTTTGAATGAAGACTTTTGCTTGAATTTGGTTTTTTACCATTTTGTAAAAACGTAATAATGCTGAATATGAAGGGTTGGATTAATAATACTAAGATAAATCTGTATTCCCCAATACTAGTAAAAACGTACGTGTTTATACTAGTAATACTAATATAAACGCACAGTACCAAGCTTGAATCAGCATTTTGAATTGTTCTATCCCCATTTTTCATTTTACTGTCTTATTTTTCTCTCTTCTTGATTTAAGCTTTGTAAATTTTGGTGATGTTTTTCTCTATTATGACCATTGTAGTAATTGAATATTTTCAAATTACTGGTTTTATTTTACATATTAAGTACAATAATATTTTATATTGCTATGGTCGGGTAATTTGTTATTATATATATATATATATATATATATATATATATATATATATATATATATATATATATATATATATATATATATATATATATATATATATGCTTAATGTTATAAATACAGAGAATTGGAGACTTTATTTCCTTTTAGGCATTTTGTCTTCTTTCATTTACAATTTAATCTATTTATTTATTTTAACATTATTGTCTTACTGTTATTGGATTATGATATGTATATATAATAAGTTTGTTTATTAATTTAGTAATAAAGGCATTTTTAACTAGTTTCAATTTTACATTTAAAATTTGATTAGTTAATTTTGCCATAGTTTTGTAATTTATTGTTAGTTTATATACACGTTTATTTTTTATACCCATAAAACATAACTTCATAAGGACTTTTATAATTGAAAAATACATTCGTATACTTTTTTTATATGTGTGACTGAATTTTGGCTTTATTTATTATTAGTATTTAATAACAATAAGCGTCGAATTTTTTCCTCGCTAAAAGATAAGACAAAGAAATCAAAAATTTGATAGCAACGAATTTCGCAAAGTACGTGTTCGAAATTTGCTGTTGAACCAGTAAATTTTTAATTTCTGAGTCTTTTTAAATGTCTACATTCGTATAGAAACAACGAAAATCGAACTGTTAGCTAACTCTTAGAATTTCCATTCAGAGTATGGTCGTTGATCACCGTTGCCATGGTAAGCTCGATTTTTTAAAAACATTTCTGGGACATAAAACTAAAGAAAAAAAAAATTAAAATTATAAATCAAGGTTTGGGTTCTAATTTTAATAGTATTTTATTTTAATAGTTGCCTTTTTTTGTAATTTTATAGCAAAATCAATAATTTCCCAAATGTCAATAGAAAACTTTCAGACATGTCAAGCCATCAATGTTTTTAGATCAAAATAATATTAAGCTATGCATTTATTTTAAAAAATTTTATTCAATATAGATATATAAATTTATTTGAAACTTGAAGGTCCTCCTGAATGTTTGAGACTTGGATTAAGTTAATGTAATTCGTTGGATTTTGACAAATGTTATGAAGTGCAACAGTGCTGTTCAAAGAGGGATTCTTACAGCAGTTCCTGGGGGTTGGTAAAAATTGGCGACCATTTGTTGGAGCCAAGTATTATCATAAAACTTATTTACATAAAAGGAATATTAATGATCACGTAATCTTTAGTCTGTAGTAATACGTAGTAGTTAAGAAACTGAAGGAGTGTCTTCCCCAAAACATTATACTATCCGACCTCGTTGAAACGCGGTTGCCTTGGTTACTACTCGTAAACCATGGGTTAAGTGAGCAGTCGTTTTTATTAATATAAATTGAGCGATAATATAAATTCCTATATGGACAGAACATATGCATTCAATTAGGAAGTAACTGGTTAATTCGAGAAAATGAGTACTCTTCCAGACAATGGCAAGTCATCATCTCTTTCGGAGACTGAAAAATCGAACAAACTTTGGTGAAGATTGATATTTCCTGCTGTTCTAACTCTTTTTCTGGTTTATTCCTTTATCACTGCCAACAGACGTTATCAATAATCTGAAGTTTATCACCAGTTCTTAAAAATTCACGCGGTTTAAATTCAGGTAAATTTTCTCTGGTAATTGCTTCTTGTCTTGCCCTTTTCGAATTTTTTCGATAGCATTGAGTTTTTCCATGATTGTATAAGCCTTTTGTTCTCGTTTACTCTCTTTAGACTTGAGCAAAATTACTGAAAACTCTTAAAATCTGATCAATATAAAAGGACTGAACTAGCAAAAAAAAAAAAAAAAAAAAAAAAACTGTTAAAATAAAGTTTATTATATTATTATTTATATTTTTAATATATATATATATATATATATATATATATATATATATATAAATAAAAAAAAAAGATAAAAAAAGAATTGTTCTGCTCTTAACAGGAAGTCTTGACATCATCCGAACAACAAATTAATCTGAATTTCATTAAAAGCAAAATAAGAATTATGACATCACAATGTCTAGGAGTGATATCGCAAGCGATTGTTTAACAAGGGAGCCATGGCAAAAACGCGTATAAAGTAGACTCAGTGGTTATTGAACCGCGTGAGGTCCAGTGGTATGTAGAATTCATTTAATTATTTGTATGGTAAAAAAAAAAGAAGGAAATAAAATCTAGAGAGAATATAATTTTTTTTCTCATTCATGTACTTCATTCTTTACTTTATATTATTCTACAAAGGCACTCACTAATTGGAGTCTCCATTTATTCTATCTAAGGCATAACATTCTTTCATTTAATATGATGTATGTAAGAACATTCCATATCAAGCAGACATTAATTTCTAACGAGATTTAAGAAAAGGATTACCCTTAAAATAAAATTTAACCAGAAAATGCAACCATTTCAGCCTTAAACGCTTTTAGTACATCCTTTGAAAAGCATATCAAACACATCGCGTTATTTAAAATAACATTAATTTATATAATTGACATTATTACTAAAAATAACTAATAATGTAATTACGGTATATTTCCGTGAATAAACCAAGAGTTTTTGGAGCTTTTTCTGAGCTTAATTATGGAGGTCGGTTTATATGGGCATTCGCTAAGTTTACAAATAAACTTAGGTACTTTTCTATTAACCGCGTGCAAGCGATAAATCGCCAAATGTAGCAATTTTCTCTCTCTTTAACTTGAGAAATTTAAATTAGAAGCAAATAAATTTGAGCATTTAATTAAGAGAATACAGGGTTATTCAAAATAATTCATTCGATTTCAAAATGCCATAATTTTAAAATAAACTCAGAATAAGTAATACATGAATGCAAAATATGGATGTGTTTTTACAAATGTTCGGAGTAACTTCATTTAGTTTCTCGTAAATTCCTGCGAAACACGTCGTAAAGTGTGTGGTAATTGATTGTACAGCAGCAGAAATCTGTTGTTAAATTCAAATAAATATGTAGATAATGGTGACGCAAACACTATTTTTAAAAAAGCCTTGAAGGCAAAGATCTATGGGGCAATAGTGAAGGTAACTTAGGTGGTCAGCTGCGTAACATCAAGTCATCTGTCTTCTGAGACTATCCAACTGTGAGGTAGCTACGTGAAAGCTTCCAAAACAGCTTTCGAGAAAAAGCTACAAGAAGGTTTCACGAGGAATCGTTAAATAGCTTCAAGAAGATCACTATTTATTTTTGCCTAAAGGTCTTAAATGCAATCTATAGGCAAAAAGAAAACAAATATCATATGAATACTGTAAAGTCCGTGTCTGAAACCGAGGATTTGAATAATTTATCAAATTCGCTTTCACTCAGTGGAATTGTGCAATGTTACATGAATTTCTTTTTTACATTTCAACTATTTACGGAGTTTGAATTGTGGATAGATTTTTGAAGTGAGAAAGAGACTCACCCTAAGCTTATACTCGAAAATATGCGATAAATACATGAAAATATACATGTGAGTGCTATGTAAGCAAATGGCATTAGAAACGTGAGCCCAGTGTCCATGTGATAAAATTACCGAGAGTTGGGATACCAGTGCTGTGTAAAATGACAGTTTTGAGTGATATGAAACAATTTGGGAAATTAATATTACCCAAACTTTTTCAGATCACATTAAAAGACATCTTACTAGGAACGGTTGGATAGCGAAATCCGAGTCTCTTTATCCAAAATCCCTTTTGTAGAAAGGCTGATTCGTTTCAAATATGTCGGGAATCAGGATTCTCAAGTTGATGTGACGTGATACTATATTTAATCATAAATATTTTCATGTTTGATTTTAAAACCTTCTTAAACAAACGATTATCATTCCCTCTTAATGGAATTCTTATATTAAATAAGTAACTAATTACTATTCGTTAGGAGCTTAATTTGTTTTTTCAAAATGTCATGAATAGAATGAAAATATTGATCAACTACAGATGGGACAGTAACTGTGAAAATCAGACACTTTCAGTAATACTTTTTCCCGTTCAAAATTTTTTAGTTATTTCACTGTACAAATGTTTCTGGTGCTACAAAAGAAGCGCCGTGTATTTAAGGTTAAAAATGTTAAATAAATTGGGGCTCAAAATCCTCACGTGGTGCAGTGTATAAGTTGAGAAAGTGAGGAGCCAGCTTAGGTGTCGTCCTCTGTACTAGACCTGGACTCAACATTACGAAGTCAATTACCTATTTCTCTCTAGTGCAATGGTTCCTAACCTACAGAAACCACAGCTGGTTCGGTTTCTTTATGTGTACTTCAGACGCCGAATTCTCCAGGCACTCTCTCTTTCCAGCTGTTTCGCCCATTACAGATTCCATGAACTTCTCCAAAAAAAGGTTTATATTGAATAAAATGAAATGGTTTATTTTTTAACTGTACAGTTTTTTATATTTGAAGTTAGCAAACAAAGTAGCACAAAAATCGTGAGAAAAATAATGAGATATTTGGAACTGCATTGAATTACAAAGTTTTGGGAAATCAGGCTCAAAAGATGATAAATACAATCTAAATCCGGAGTTGCATTTAATTTGTTTCTGTATTTATTTTTAAATGCAAGTTGTGTGTATGTTTCCCAACTCTCCTAGCGCGGCGTGGGTGGGAGAAAGAAAAGCCAATTCTTTCAACAGATGCTATTCAACAGAGATATTTCAACAGATGCTCAATCTATCGTAGATTTTACTAAAAGAGAAGTCAACATGGCAACTGATAAAATTAGTAAGAACCCCTACATACTTTAAAAAAAAATTTTAAAAATCTTTTTTACTTTTATTGTTCTTATCTTGTTGTTGGTCACCGCCATTACCGTTTTTTTCTCCTCCCTTTTTGCAAATGCCTTAATGATCTCTCAAGTACCTCCTATGATACCTCCGGTTGGGAACTGCTACTCTGACCAGACATTCATAAGCAATCCATGAATTGTCTGAGTTTGAGAGATCGAAGCAGTTACTGTTTGATGGATATGCAAAATATTCAGGATGGAATTGTCGGTTTCGAGAGTTATTACGGTGTTTCAAAAAATGACTCGACTGTGTTTGAATAAATGCGTTTTTTAAAAAATATGTGTAGCTAATTTTACAAGAAATCATAAGACATTCTATGAAAGCACTTATTCCCTTTTAGGAGCAGAAAAGCATAAAAAGTTGGTCTAAATTTAGAGGAAATTAAGTTACTTCTCGTGAAAGAGTCCACCTAAAGGATATGAACATTTACATCTTCACGCAACTAAATGCGAAAAGCAAGATTTGAAGAAATTTTCCTGAATTAGCCTTTTTCACAGAAAATAGTTTCAAGAAATTATGAAATACAAAGAATGTTCTTTTTTCTTTGTAGTGGTAGACAAAGCAGTTTTTTTTTTCACAGGTGTTAGCAAGTCTTAGAACATTATTATTAACAGGAAAGAGCCAATTTAATATTTTTTTCCTCTTTTTTAACGCATCTTTTGATCATATATTAACGCATCTTTCGATCATATATTAACTCATCTTTAGTTCATATATCTTCTTTAGTTTTCATAACGCATCTGTAGTTCATCTTTAGTTCATATAGAGGATCTATATATAAGCTGATTCCAGTAATTTAGTTCAGGAAAAGTTCCAAAAATTCTAGACTTATAAATGGAACTATGCGTTTTTCAATAGAAACTAAGATGGCTGAAACACACACACGCGCAAAATTAATCCATGAAAATAAGAAATAAAATAAACTATAAACACTGTAAAAACTTTCCCTAGTTTATGAAACAACCTATCTTCTTGAATTCTTCATTATTCACAGAATATTGACCACCCTATAATCTTGAAATACATTAAAATGATAGTATTAAAGTCAAATATATGACCCAATAAAATACTCAAACAATCTCTCTTGTTTTTTCAAAAAGCCGCACTTATTTACCTAATAAAGACTGCAGATAAAATTCTCTTTTTCAAATGCACATCATGAAACGGCACAAGAAGAGCAAAATAAAACTACAAATAAAAAGATGAGAGATTTCACTTCATAAAAATGAATAAAAATGACAAAAATGCATTCATCGCAGAAATATTTTTTCCCTTCTTATTTACTCAGCGATTAAAGAGACTTATTCTTAGACTCCTTTGTTCGGTTCTTCCCACGGAAAAGAAAAAAAGAAGAATGAGGAATTGTTCCTTCTAAATTAAATAGAAAAGGAAGTGATTTTTTTTTTCATTAAACAAAAAGAGAATATTTCGTATTTCGGAGGAATATTTAACTTTCTGGAGCATCTCTAGAGGTTCTATTCCATAATTACATTTTTCAACGCAAGGAAAGAAGGATATCAATATATGGTGAAACGTGACTACTGATTGAAAATGAAAAAGTCTTTTTATCCTTTACGAATACTTTTTTTTTCTTCAACTTTTTTCTCTTGTATATTTTTGCTTTTAAAGAATTGAAAGGAAGAAATGTTTCTATGTAAGTCACTGTGTTAAATTAATAATAGAGATAGCGCCTACACACCACCTCAAAAATTAAGGAAATTGTTATAATAGTCGACTCAAAAATGAATGAAACAGTTATTATAATAATATGTAGGTAATAAAATAGCGAATTATTTATTTGACTTTGTCTTTTTGATAGTTAAAAGACTTATGCAAATATATAGGATTTATATTCAAATAGCTTTAATAAAATATGAAATAAAACTTATATGGATTAAAAATATTTTACCAGATTTGAAGAACAAAAAAATATTTTAAGTGAAAAAGCTTTTCAAAAACGTAAAAAAATCTGAAACATTGAGAAACAATATACAGATAAACAGTGATTTTAACCAAAAAAGAAGTCCCTCATTGATAATTTTAAAAAATAGTAGAAATGAAAAAAGCATCTACGAATACAGTAATAAAGAACTTCTTTTTGTTAGAAATATTTTTCTCAATGAAGAAAATAATCTACCATATAAAATATTAATTTTATATAGTAGATATGATTATAATGCTATAAAAAGATGAAAAAAAGTTGCTGTAAAAACAATCACTAAAAAACTTTGCTAAATTAAAAATTTAATGTGGTCATTTTCTAAAATAGGAATTATAATACATCAAAATTTAAGTTTACTGTTAAAAATTTCAATCGATTTTTTTTTGCGGTTTTGAAAATGCATCCATTCGAAAAATTGTTAGGGGGGGGATTTTTCAAAACTTCCATCCCCTTTTTGCTATGTCTTCTTTTTATTTAATATATTTTTAATGATTGTTTTTTGGTATAACCGAATCAATCCAAAAAAAAAAAACCCTACTCATACTATACATTATCTGTCACACGCAGTTTAATTTTAATCTACAATCGTAGATGGGAACTGGAAACATTGCAATATCGGCAACTACGCTTCTCAAGAGTAAAAGAGAAAAATTCAATAAAATATATATTAAAATATTATATTTTATTAAATAATATATATATATAATATTATTGTAAAATATATTATACATTATGCATTATATTTTATATCAAATATTAAAAATTTTAAATTTTTATCATTTAAATTCTATCGCTTCTCAGTGCAAAATGAATAAAAATAATTTTTTATGCAATGTTTGTACAGATATTTTGTCAAAAAGGCATTTTTCATATTGAATATTATAGAGTTCCCCCTTGCAGAATTTATATAATCATGTAAATTCTCCCACGAATGATTCAAGAAAGAACGGATGATTGATGTATTCGTAATTTAGGTACATCAAAAGTTTATAGCTTTAACAGTATTGTCAGCTGTAAATATCCTAATACTAAGCTTTTCGCCCGTATATCCATAACGTTTCACTGAGACTAATACACAATTACAATTTTTTTTTTTTAGAAAAAATGAAAATATTTGCATGTTTAAATTTATGTAAAGGAGTTGACAGGAAAAAATTATTTTAAATGAATAGTTCAAAATACGTAAAGATCTATTGTTTATTTTTATTTTATAACAGTAATTACAGTCAGCCTAAGATGTATTGAATTGAATAGTTTATCGTTTGCTTTAATTTTAATTCCTGAGCAGAATATTTTATTGTCTAATATAATAATTTACTATTTGTTTTAATTTTAACATTTAATTTAATAATTTGAATTTTATGACCTATTCACATGTTTTATTTTTTTTATTAAAAGTTTTTTTTTTATGCGAGTAATTTGTATGTTCTGATAGAAACAAGATGGAGGAACATTGTCGTCTCCGATACAGCAAGATGAAGTTGGAACAATTCTATCATCCAATACATTCGATGATCGATTTGATTAAAAAAACTATTAAAATAAAACTGTTTTTAATTTTAAAAAGTTCTTTACTTTCTACTATACGCCTTAACAAATATGCAGGTTTAAGTGACACAGCAAAATATTTTCAGAAGTTGTATTGGAATAAATATTTACTAAAAGCAAAATAAAAGAAAATAAAAAAATATTTACTTTAAACTGAATACAGTAGTATACTTAAATTCTTTATATTTTAATGTAGTAATCACATTTATAGATTTAGAAATGAAAGTGAGAGTTAATTATTAATATTAACTTCATAAGTTAAGAAGTGTCAACTTAATTGTATTAATTATTTTGAAATGGTTCACTAACATTTGTGTATTTTTCAATTAAAATGAATTCTAACTATTAATAACGATATACTGGAAGGAGTAAAAAATTTATGCGAATTTAACCCATTTGTTCTCTTCTAAGAGTAATAAAAAACATGATCACGCGAAATCCATTCCATCAAATTCTTGTACACAAAAAACATTTCGAATGCCACCACAATTACAAAACTCCATTTTAAAATGTAACTTCCCTATTCCACTTTAAAAGTTGGTTGTTTATTACCTGAAATACCGGAAATGGAACGTCATAAATCGTTTACAGTTAAAAGAGTTGTGGATGATAAATTGAAGAATTTGCAAATGTCATGAATGCCACGACAGCACTTAATATTTCCTTGCACTTTTTCACTTTTAACGACCCCATTTCAATGTAACTTAATCCACTCTTGCTGGAAAATATGTTGAATGGCAAATATTGTATTTCATCCCTGAGATTTGGAAGATCTTTTGAATTAATGTTTGTCTTTACAGAAAAAGATTCAAGTGTAAAAGAGGCGCATCAAAAAGATAAGGCAAGCATTTTTTTTTGTACCTAACTGATAAATTTGAACTGCAACACCTTTATCCATTTTGTTCCGACCTCTGTTATTGTGATAATTGTTTAAATTGGAAAAATGTTCTGTTCTGATCACACAGAAGTTAAATAATTATCGATTCGTAAGAGTGAGATATAGCTATTTTTAAAACATTTTCGATGGAGGTGTTTTCAATCCATCACCTTTGTGGAGATGGTTTTTGTACTTCAAAGCTGATAATCGATTGATCTTGGGTAACAACCAACCTTGTGAGATTTCGATCTGTCGGTCAAGAGAAAACTCGCCCAGTTTTCTTTGTTGATTTTTTCGACAACCAAGCTGAATAGGAATTCCATTAGAGTCAGTTATTAAGGACTTTTAACTACTACCGTCGTAGTCAAAGAGAGTCGCCTCATATTCTCTCTCCAGTATCATCATGATGATACGAAGATCTTTTTGAACGATATTTCTAGGGTTGGATTTTTATCCCAAAGAGTCATCACTGCAATTGACATACTTCCTCTTGTATTGAATTTCGGTTGGATAGTTTACATCGGTGTCATCGGCTGTATCTAGTTAATATGGCAGGTCTACTTGATGCATATGCCAAAGCCGATGTATCACTAGTTGTGATTTTTCGTAAGTGATTAGCCACACAAAGGCAAGTTTCCAATGGAAGTATAGGCAGTGCTGCCATCTAATGTTCAAGACCCGTATCATCACTTCGGTGAAGATATTGGCACCTCGCCATTTGTGTGTGGGGGTCTCCCCCTTGGCGTACGGTAAGGTTGCTTTGGATGACGGAGCAATTCGAAACCTCAATCTACCAATCCGGAGAAAACTCGCCAATTCTTCTTTACTGACTCCTAGACAACGCAGCTCGAAAGTAACTTCCGTTCGGAGAATTAAAAAAAATTAATTATTAAATTTATTAATTTCTGTTGTCGTTGTTGATAGAAGCCGCCGCACACTCATGAAAAATATTAAAATAACTCCGAAAAATGTGAACAGAAAACGTAGTGAAATAATAAGAAATCTTTCCTTTTTGTCTTTTGAGGCCAATAGTTTGGAATTTAGTTTTATTTTGAGAGATTGAAAGTCGCTACATACATAAAGACGGTATTGCTACTGATCATAACTAACCAAACAGCTTCCATGTACAGTTGGCTGAACAGCGTCAATCTACGACTGACAGAACAATTTCAATTCATAGTTTTTATGTCAATTTACGACTGACCTCAACCTATAACTGACTAAATGGCGAGTTAATGTCAGAGTACATTTGCCAGTTTCGAAGCATTTCCTTATATACATACACACACACACACACACATATATATATATATATATATATATACATAATTATCTAGTTAAAACACCAGCTTTTACATATGAAAATTAAATCAAAATTATATATCTTAGATTTTCTTGATTTTTGGAAATTTGGATTACTTAAATATATCTGTATGTCAATCAACTGTTCAGACATATAGTAATTGCTTCATTTGTATTCATTTCACTGAAATGTTTATTTATGTATCTACTAAATCACATATATATTTCAAAGTATATGTTTTAAATAAAAATGTAAGTAAAAATATATTTAAAATCAAGTTTTTATATAAAGGTGGATTAAAAAGCACGCACACACACACACACACACACACACATATATATATATATATAATTTAAAATAGTATATGTACAATTTATACATAAACGTTTGAGGTCCTTATCTAGGATACATAAGCACTTACGAGTAAATTTCCATAGCTACTTATTTATGAGGTCAAAAGAATTTTTTATACCTTTTAGTCCACTTTTAAATAAAAGCTTGATTTAATACTGTTTTACTCGTATGAACTACAGGTTATTTAAGTTAGAATATGAAGTGAAGGGCATTTTCTTTTCTGTTTTAAAAAGGCTTCCGAGATTCAATAACATTCTTTAATATTCGGTTTCAGATAGGTTGAACACAAACACTCGTTTCTCAGAAAATTACGCTTTCATCACAAATAATAAATTAACTACGTAAAATACAAAATGCTCAACAATCAGCAACTTCAGCAATATTTTGCTCTTATTGAATGTTAGTGAATACATCGAAGCTGCAAAGTGCTATCGACAAAATTGATGACCGATATTATGACGTGGGCGTTAATGTCTCTTCCCAGAGCTATCAAAGCATGTTAAAATGGCGGAACGATCTAGCATTAATTAGATAAGGGAGCGATAATCTTGTCTCTTTGAGGAATTTATGCTCAGCGATTACTCACTTTTTTTTTTTACATATTTAAATCTTTTCTTCGGTAATATAATTTATCCAGAGGCGTGATGTGTTGAAAACAATTTTTCAGATTCTAAGATGGTGAAGGTTTCGTTGTTTTTTTGAACTCTTAGTCTGTGTTTAGTTATTTTCAGTATGCAATGTTTGTACAGATTCAAAACTATTCTAATGAATTTCTAATGGAATAAATATAATTAAAAAACATTTTTAAATCAATCTTACATTTAAAGTTGGCTTAAAAGATACAAATAATTTTTAAATGTAAAATAGTATATAATTTATAAAAGATTGAGGCTCTTAACTAAGACACCTAAATTATAGGTGATAAATTAAATATCATAGCTACTTAATTATGTACGAGATCAAAAGAAGTATTAACACCTCCCCATTCTTTTATAAATTATGCATTATTTTTTTTTGAAAAATATTGTTATACCTTTAAGTGCATCTTTAAATAAAAGTTTCTTTAAATTTTTTACTTAAATTTGTTTAATTCTTTTTTGTCTGGAAATTACGCGACTAAAACAAGCTATTACATTAGCTTTATGAGCATGCAAAAATTTGAAGTTAATTGGGCATTGTTGAGTGCAAGGCTCGAATTCTCAAGCACCCGAAATACGTCACTACTTGGACATACCGTAACATTGTATAGTCGTCGGAATTTCAAGTGTGTGCAAAATTTAGCTCGATCGGTTAAAAGGAAGTGGGGTGAAATTCAAGAAAAATTTTTAACTCTGGAAAGATATATTCATATATATGAACATAGCAAGTTTAAAAAAAAGTTTGTAAAAAGTTAAAGGCAACTTATACATAAACTTGATTAAAACTAGCATTAATACTATAAACATACCAAAGCCAAACCTAACACTATAAACAACACGTCTTACATCAACATTCGCTTCCGTGTCTTCTTTGAATAATTCTACCAGAGAGAGCTTATGTCTAAACGTTAACTATCAATCAACATTTGGGGAAACGCTTGCAGCCATTAGATGCAGCAGCGGCTCCTGACATCTAGAATAGTTTATTCCGTTACGTAGCCTTTTGTGGTCCTTGCCCCTGATGGGCGAAAAAGTACTAGTATAATTACCGGTCGCGTGTACTACTCAGCGAAAATGAGATCACGTACTGTTACGCCTTTTTGTTCTTCAGTTGAAATAATGATTTCTGCAATAAATTTCCCAGACAGCGCAGTCCTTTTTGTTAGACGCCGCCGCCATTTTTAAAAATGGTGGGAACAAAAGAAGCAGAATAAATGGAGGAATAATAACTCATTTGAAAGGACGATGTGTATGAAAATATTTGATGTGACTAATAATGGGTTCAAAGGAAGTATCGGCGGCTTGGCGACTGGCGATTTTTGGAAGCGATAACGATATCAATCTGCGAATTAGACTTAGGTAATCCTGATAGACTTTCTTTGAGAAACTTCTTCGTTGGTCACATGTTTTCTTTCTTGATTGATTTTATTTACGTCGCACTAGAAGCAACACGAGGGCTATTAGCGACGGACCTCGGTAATTTCTAACCTCGGTCAAGAGATGCATTTCTTTATTGAATGCAATTTTTTAGCAGCGGCAAACGTTTTTTGAAAAACAGTAGACAGTTCTTTTCGCTTTTTAATCAATATTTTCTTTCAAATTATTCATTGTTATTTGTGATAGCTGATCGCCCTTTGGAGTTTCTTTTATTGGTCTGTTAAGAATGTCGAAAAAGTATTATTTACGTTCCTCACCCTCATTTTTTAAGATTTTTTCTTTAAATGATTTGGAGTGAAAGGGAAAAATTCATGTTTTACAGTGATGCATGAATAAAAATATAATTTTAAAAAAGGTAGAATGTTCGTTTTATAAAGAAGAAATGAATTAATCCTTTTTCACGGAACTATTCTAAAGAAAAAAACATGTTTTGTGTGTGCAAATCTTATTGCGTAAAGTTAATACAATTGCTCCCAGAAGTGTTCATACACTCACAAATTCCGATAAAATACTGTTCTGTCAACTATAAAAATTAATATTTAAGAATGGTATTTGTTTTATTATATCTATAACTTATTCTTAAAAGCTTTTTAAAACTTTCATTCTTAAAAAGCATTAGTCAAAAAATAAAAAAAAATTAGTCACAAAAGTCTTCGTACACTCTAAAAAATCTTTACATATTAGTAAATATTGTAATATTTCCTAAATTCATTCAATTTAGCATCCACAGTAGTTTTTGAACGTTCTGGTCACATATTTTATTAGTTTTTTGTTTATAACATCTGCATCGATGTTCCTCTTTTCTTCGGTGATCAGAGTTTGAAGATCGTTTTTCGTTTCAATGTGTCGTATCTTCTAACTGTAACTTACAGTTATCTTCAGATATATTCTATAAGATTTAAGTCGGGTGACTGAGGTGGTATTTCTAGAGCATTTGGACAATTTTAGAGACACCAGAGGTGAACATTGAGATCCGTTTGCTTAGAGTCGTTATCTTGATAAAAATAGAGTTGTTTCCAATACCCAGATTTTAAGCTATTTTTTAAAATATTTAAATAAAGATTATGATTGATAGTACCACAATAAATAACAAATAATGCAATCTTGATGCTGATATATACACCCACACAAGGATATTTCCACCGCCATGCATTACTGTTTCAACTAAATTCTTGTGTATGTGGATCTAAGTTCGGTTTTTCTCCTTCTTTATACAATTATACACCACTGCAACCAACAATGTTAAGCTTGTTTTCATCTGAAAGTAAGATATTAGTCCAACAGTTTTTAGATTTGTTTTTCATTCATTTTGAGAAGGACTTTCTGCACTTTAATTTATATTATTAATCTGAAATATTAATTTTTATAAGTCGATAGAATAATATTTTATTGAAATTCGTAAGTGAACGAACACTTTTTGGAGTCACTGCACATATTGTACAAATTTCTTTAATTTATATTTTTAATATAATTTTTAAGTGTATTTAATTCTATATATTATAATATACTATAGGTTTTAAAATAACTAGGGCGTATTATAATAATTAGAATTAATAATTATTTATAATCATATATAAAAATTATAATTATTTCTATGTATAAATTATAATTATAATTGTTTATAATTATATATAGTAATAATTTATAATTAGATATTAGAATATATAATTATAAATAATTATATTTTTTAGTAAAATTTTACTATAAAATTCTAATATAATAATAGTTATTAGTAATAATTATAAATATTTATTTGTTTCATAAAATAACTATATTCTTAGCGTTCTCATTTTATTACGTCTTAATTTGCCCTTTTCTTCGTCAGAATAGATTTACTATTCATTTATGACATCAGCATGACGTCATTTTTTACGTACCATTGCTTTTGATACGTAACAAATAGACATCATTATTAACTCGACATGTTTTTTGCAGAGGAGAACTTGATACTTCACTTTAACCCTTAATAACGGATTAGATTTGCTATTCACCTTAACCGTGACTTCAGCCAAAAGGAACAAATGGATTCTATTCGAAACATTGACCTACGTTTTTCTCTTTTATTCCATAACTAATGTAACGTTATGACTTATCCCTTTTAGTAATAACAGACATGAGGTAAAATATCATATAAGATATTTTTAACTGAATGTTTGATTAGGTGTGGTAGTTAAGATTTTTTTATTATTATGTTTAATTTTTAATTGACCAGAACGCGAACGTGGAATAATAAATGCAAGTAAAAGAAACAATTTAAAACTAAGCTTTTATTTAAAGGATTGATATATATAAAATATTTTTTGTAAATGTAAAAAATAATATATAAATTAAAAAATACTTGAGGCACTCAAATAATATACCTGGGTAATTACCGATACACTAAGTATCTTAACTACTTATTATGTATGGGATCAAAGAAGTATTTACTCCTCACGCTTTCATACAATACATATTATTTTACACTTTAAAATTTCTTCTTATTCTTTTAGTCTATCTTTAAATAAAAGCGTTATTTAAAAATGCTTTTTTTAAAATTTATGTGTATTTAATTCTGTTTATTCTGGAAATTTAAGACTGAAAAGTAGATACGTGAACTATACAAGAGCGCAATTTTTCAACTCAATTGGATGCTGTTAAATGCATTGTCCATGCTTCCCAAGTCCGTCACTGCTTGAGTATCAACCATAGTATTATATTGTCATCGGAGTTATACTTGTTTGCAAAATGTCAGCTCGATCAGATGATAAGAAGAGGATAAAATATCAAGTACATACGTTAAACTGGAAAGGCATTTATATCTGAAAATAGGAAGTAATATAAAAGCTTGTAATAGACTCACATTTTTCTCGCAAAACAAACTTTAGTCCCTTTCTATAAAAAGTTGAAAAGGAATTTCACACTGCTATCAAGGCTTACAAAGTGCAGACATACGAGCTTAAATAAAGTGAACACTTAAAAATAAATATGGCTTTCTAAAAACTAAGGATCAATTTTTAATTCATTGACCTTATGCATTATTTAGTTATTGGTCTTTAGACCATAACTTAATTCATAAAATATTTAGCAGACACAGAAATCTCTCATTAAGTAATGCATATTCAATTGGTTAAGGCACGAAGGTTATCCTCAAACATGCGTTAATGCGCTTGATAGTAAAGTTTCTGTTTTTAAATTGACTGGAAATTAGTTGGCAAAAATTTAGTGGTAAAATATTCAATAACTTTTAGAAGAGAGAAGAATTCAAAACATTTTATTATTATTGGAATCTAAAGAGTGTAGTGAAGAAACATTTATTGCCTGGAGTTTTTCAGAGGATTTTTATTCAGATGCCGTACATATACAACTAATACACGGTTGTCGAAAGCATGAATTTTTTACAAGCTCTTATTTTGCTTACTATGTTCATATGTACGCATGTAACAAAATTTGGACTGAAATTTTAAACCCCTTTCTGTCATCCGATTGAAAATTTTTGAAATTTTCATACACTTTGATGACAATACAATAAATACTAACAGTATGCTCAAGCAGTGACAGTCTCAGGAATCCAGACCTTGCACTTAATAACGTCTAATAGACTTTGAAATTTTGCACACACGTATAGCTCACATGAATGTTTTTTGGTCTTAAATTTCCTAACTAAAAATTAAACAAATATAAGTAAAAAAATTTTTTAAACCAAGCATTTAATTAAACAGGAAGTAAATGGAACTCAAATAATTTTGTTAATGTAAAATAATATATTACTTATAAAAGCGAGGAGACGTAAGTACTTACTTTGATCTCTTACATAAGTAGTTATGTTACTTAACTAAAGTACCGTACGGTATGTAGATACGATCAAATTCGTTAATCGCTTCAAACTTTTATAAGTTAGATATATTTTTACATCAAAACTTTATTTTTATACCTTTTAGTCCATCTTTAAATAAAAGCTTGACTCAAAAAAAGTTTCTTTATTTATATTTATTATCTTTTACACTGCTTGGATTAAAAGCATTTAATTGTAAACTAACATAAAAAACTGGCACTATTTACTACTTCGTGATTCGGTCAAATTATAATTTCGTTATCTTTGTTAAAATTTCATCTTATTCTCTATAAATAGTCTCGCTTTTAAAATAAGGAAAAGTAATTCGTTGGGATCGTTATTAAGTTAAACTACATCATATTGACATCTAGATTTTTTTTGAACAAGAAATCAAAATAATTACATTTTTGTTTTTTAAAATTTTTTTCATGAAATGTAACACCTTTGTAAGGGAATTTTAAAAGATAAATAACTAGAAAATAAAATATATATATATATAAAGTATTTCTAATTATAAAATTGTACATAATATGAGTTACGGATTGAAAAATATCGTACCATTTCTATATGTTTTACTAATAGAATAAACATTATTTCTTAGCATTTTAGACTTTAAAACAATTCTTATTGATTACAGTGGTCATGTATATTATTTAATAACGTCAGCTTAGAATTAAAATAAAATGCTATGGTAATATTATGCCATTGTTCTCAATGAAATTGAAATTGAAGTAGATTGAATTCCAAATAAATCTGAGTTATTATAACACAATGCTTATTTTAAATCATTTTAAGATAGTTATTCGTTACACATTATCCTAATACTAGCATTTGAAATAATATAAAGAGAACATCCTAAATTGTTTTGTGTCGAGTTTCTTTTTTTAAGGACCATTTCAAATTATTAAAGTAAATAAATGAAAAAAGTTAAGAAATTGTCACGAACCTATTACATAAAACGGGAGATATTTGAAATCCTAGTGAATGTAAATTTAATACAGTAAGAAGAACAGGCATACTTTATTTCAAATAATTACTCGAAAGAGCTGTTAACGCCGTGAAGAGTGATATATTTGATGGTCTTTTTACGTGCCGACTCCCATTACGGGATCAGCGCTGGGAAAAGTCTTGTCCAATATGATTCTTTCTGTGTTTGCCCTGCTTCACTATCTCTTCATTGAGCTGTTATTATCACTCGATATCTAGACGAACGTGCAGAGGTTATTAGTTGTTTCATTCTCAGAAAACGTAAAGTTACATGTGAAAGAGGGGATGATTATAAATGTGGAAATTTCTAAGTGTTCGCGAAAATTTAATAGGAAGCATCGTGGACTCCTTCGATCACGAAATATATCAGAAACGTTCCAGACGTTTCATTTATACCAAGGGGGTTCGAAAAGTACTAGAATTTGAAGATAGATGGCATCATTAAGGTAAACTGTTGTTACTATTGGGTGCGGTCATCTTTTAAACGGAGCCGAAACACATTTGACATTGATTCATTAGTTAGTTTTCATTTGGAAGCCATTTGCTGCCAAATCAAAACTTGATTGCTGCTGCGTCGAGTTGTCGACGTCATTTTACATCGATTTTTCTCCATCGATATTATAGTTAAGCATCATAAACCGTGCTACAGTCAAAATGTTTAGTTGTTTTCGGTGAATTTGCTCCAAAGAAGACGAGAATGATTTCCTCAGCCGGAAAAGATTTGGCGAAGGAATTTTGAGGTGCCAAAGGCTTCATGATCACGAATATGAGTAACTGAGACTTAGACAGCTGTCAGTGAGTCATAATGCTTACTAAAAACAAACCACATTCAGTGCTACGAATGCCATCTCTGAGATATTCTGAGGATTTATTGAACGACCCTCATATAAA
Organism: Nephila pilipes; assembly: GCA_019974015.1. NCBI lineage: Eukaryota > Metazoa > Arthropoda > Arachnida > Araneae > Nephilidae > Nephila > Nephila pilipes. The sequence continues at coordinate 1,114,291 of BMAW01041570.1, read as the reverse complement.
AAGAATGTATTAACAAGAAGAGTGTTTTGGTAAGGGTTAATGAATTTTGAAGTAAAATGGCTAAAATTGTTCGTTTCAAACCCCAGATTGACATTATTAAGGGCAAATATTTCAAAATGGCAACATGCAAACGTATTTCCAGGCCATAAATTTGAATTTTTAAGGCTATTTTTTAGACTCCTCCTCCATTTACAACTGCACCATAGTCATATGCGCACTGTCATCAAGCGTTGGCGGGACCAGTCATGAAGCTCATTTTGAATTAAATAACTTATTACTTAAACCACACACACAAAATTACAAAATTAAAGTATTGAATACAATCGAAAACAAATATTACAGTTTAAAAGACAGTGAGCAAACTTTCCAAACTGAAGTCCAAAAGGATTTGAACGCGCAACACAGAGGAGCTTTATTTAGTAAATACTCCACATTCGTAATGCTTTTTGATGTTTGATCAATTCAAAGCTAGAATAAATTTACTTAAATATTATCTTGACTGACTATTTATTGCGTCTTGATGGCTTTAAATGTTAGCAACGAAACTCAATATAGTAAGGGTTATTTCTACAAAATCAAACGTAACTGGTGAAAGTATGAATATTTGTGACGAAGTATTTAGCACAGGATTGTGCTAATAGTGGCCCGCGGGCCATATGCGGCTTGCGAATTGCTTTTTGGTGGCCCGCCAAGACTCACTAGAAAAATTCGCCTTGAACCAGGATTTTCTTCCAGTGCGTAAAATCATTCAAAGCAAAACTAGGTCTATTTACAAGGCAAGCAGGAGCAGACAGTTGTTAGCATTTCCCTTTACTAGGAAAATAAAAAATTCCTGAAAGAATTTCTTTAAGATTTTGGATCATCTATAGAGTTGGGAGTACGAGGTTACAAGAAGATTTTGGGACTTCATGAAAATCAATCATGGTACAGTGATTTTAAAAGATGCGACATGAACACAAAAACGAAAACTAAACAAAAGTTCTTGACTAAGTTAAAATCGAAGAGGATGAGATCGAAATATTCCTCAAGAGTTCTTCCTGTGAAAAAAAATGGCGCATTTATAGTTTTTCTACTGAATATTGTGAAAAATGGTGAATGGTGAAATGTATGATAGCTACATGATTTTTCTTTCTTTCTTTTCTTTTCTTTTTTTTTTTTTCAATTTAGAAAAAATCTTGTTAACAGTTTAACAAATGTATTAAAGTTTATTTTAAATTAGTAAATAGGCGGATATTGGCAATATATTTCAATTGTATTCTTTTTCGAGAAATATTTAAGATAATACTTAAAAGCTAGTACCAGACTCTTCAAATGTCTACTCATAATACTTGTAGATTATTTGTAGAAGAGATGTGAAATTTTTCTTCCTTTTAAAAGTAGGTCTCATCAAGTTAACCAATGATATAAGAAATCAAATTATTAGCAATCTTAGGAATCTTAATAAATATTAATCTTAGGAGAAAACTAGATGAATAGATTTCATTTAAGTGAGGAGAGCTAAAACAAATTCAATACAGCCTCTCGTAAGGAAGACACTTCCGGAAAAGTGATAGATCATTTTAAGGGACAATTCGGTTGGCCCCGGTCCCTTTGAATTTATACCTTACATATTTACCTTTTATTAAGACAGAAAATGTCTAGTCCGGTGGGAGTCCCTTATTGGGAGGTATTGCTATATTTATGTTGAATCCCAAATTTTTAAGTATAACGTAAACAATATTACCATAATGATTTCCTGTTTAGTATTTATTTCTTTGTACAAATCCTTCTACTACAGGAAGACAAAACATTTACCTGGCAGAAACTTATAATGGAGTACTATAGCGTATTTCTCTTCAACTAACACTTGGGGACTTTGATATGATGTTGTATGAATCGAGAATCTTACAACAAATGAAAAGTGCCTTACGAGGTTCGTTCAACAAGCCCTTAGAAAGTCTAAGAGTTGGTGCTCGTGGTATCCAAAATGGTTTGTTTTTAGAAAGCATCATGACTCACAAGATAGCTGTCTCTCAGTTATTCTTATTCGTGATCATGACACCTTTCGCACCTCAAACATTCTTCGTCATAACTTTTCCGGTTGTGAGACAATCTTTGTCTTTTTTGGAAAAGATTCACCGGAAAGTGAATTAATTGGAAAAGATTAATTTGAATTTTGCTTGGTTTACGATGCAAAAGGATGAATCCAGTTTCCTCCGCGGTGAAAACTCGACGCAGTAGCAAACAAATTTTGATACAGCTCAAATGACTACCAAATCAAAACTAATTAATGAATCAATGTCAAATGTTTTTCGGCTCCTTTAATCAGATGACAACAACCAATGGTAACAACAATTTACCTTAATTGAGCCATCTGTTTTCATATACAAGTACTTTTTGAACAACTCATCGTAATATCGCAGAATATAGGATGGAAGTAAATCTACATGTGGTCAGTGACTTGGACCTTACTTCCAAGTGCCGCTAGTGGCTTGGATCTGAGTTAACTACTCTTCATAACAGTAATCGTCAGGATCAGACGCATTTAGAATTTTTTATTAGATATATTTCAAACTAGATATTGAACTTTGAATACTCATAAATCTGAATAAAATAGCTTAGTTGTCATTATTGCCTGAGATTCTACTCATTTGATTATTGAATTGTGACTGTGTTAAATATTGTTACGTGGTTGATCGCCTTCCAGAATGCGAGAGAGGTCTGCGTAATTAAAAAAACAAGTTCCTTCCAAATATATTTTGATATTATCTGCCATTAAATTTCCTTTAAATAGAAGCAAATAACACGTACAAGAAACTATACAATAGTACAAATTCAAAGTTCGCAAGATCACTGAACACAGTAATTCAAATCACAATTCTTATTAGCATAAAAAGTCTACGCATACTCAATAAGCATTGTCTGTATATCAACTCATATCCCTGAGACTAAAATATATTCTTTAAAGAAAATCATTGAAAGTTCTTTCACCTGGATGCATTATGGAATGTCACATAAATATGTCTCCCATTTTTTGTCTCCAATTTTTTCGCCAAGACCACCCCTACCTAATCAGCTTTACAGGTATATTTTCAACTTGCCTGTAAAATGATCTTCATCACCGCAATTGTTGCTCCGCAGGGATGACAACAAAGGCCAAGCTTAAGCGTAACAATATTGATCAATAGTGCCACAGGATGCATTTCACAACAGGAATAGCTTACAGATATTTGCACTATAGATTTTTGATAATTCAAGAGAATGTTCGAAGTAAATTCACAAATACAAAATTTTTGGTCTTTGTTATTCACAGTTATATTCAGCGAAATTTTAAAATCTGATTTTGTGTTGCTGGCTTCAAAAATGTTTTAATGTGTGTGTATGTTTATTCAAGGCATTTACAAGACAATGAAATCAGCTCAATAAATTTTTTGTTTGAACTGATATTAAGGTTGGTCAGACATTGAAACGATGCTCATTCTGCAATTTGTTGATTCTGTAGATGAATTATTTATGAAATTTTAATACATAGAACGCGCGTTCGAAATAGAATTTCAAAATTGTAAGCAAACGTACAACGCTACAGAGAAAATTACCTGCACTTGCATTTTTCTAGAAATGTGTTTCTTTAAGACTCTAGTACACTTTGCTTAAAATCTACGTATTAAAATATTTCTTACGATGTGCTATTAATTTTAAAAAGGAAGGATTATTCAAACTTGATATAAAATAAGCTCATTTTTCCTTGTCGATGACTTTTTAGTTACCTTATGACGAAAAAATTGCTTAAATTAAATATATTACTAACTTTTAAAAAAGTATCCATATCAACAAAAACTGGAAAAATCTGAGTTTTTTCTAGAAAGAAAATGTGAGCTATTGAAAATTCGAGCTTATTGCAAAGAATGAAAATGTGAATCAACACTTTCGACTACCTCATTGAGTTATATTGTCTTTATTATATTTCTAAATCATATTTTTGTTTGCTACATACCTCACGTAAGAACATTAAGAAATTAAAGACAATGAGTCTTAATGATCTTTCAAAATATTTACAAAATCAATGGACTTTAACATTGCTTGTAAAATTCAATCGAGACACTTCACAAATGAATAAAATTATTTCAAAAATACTCTCATATTAAAGAAAGTGTATTATTTAATTCTGATTAAAAAATAAAGCTATAAAACATATTTCTTGACAAGAAGTGAATAATGGAAAAATATGTAATCCACAAAACTTCGCTTTCACGTATTTATAAATTTTTCTTATAATTCCATTGTCCGCTATTTAATAAGAATAATCGGCCAACTTCACAGAAATAATCAGTCATCTAGTGAAAAATATTGCTGATCTAAGCAACATATTAAAGATAAATTAAGTAACAGAAAAGTCATTTTTTTTCTTATCATTTAATGCAAATATTTCTTTCTATTAAATCCCTTTTTTGTAATTTTAGTTCCAACTACCCGTACCAAAACTGTTCGATTCGAATGCTATTTTTAACGTTTCGTCAAAAAGGATTGCACTTTAATCATTGTGTTCATTTTCAAACGGCCTAATTAATTCTTTCGAAATAGCTCTTTTTTATAATACATTCTCGTGCTATTTAAGAGTACGAGATTATCTATAAATCCTTTATTATCATCCGACGTCAAATTTTATTTGGACCAATTAATTTCTATTGAAGCTATCCCGATCGAAAAAAAAACCTTTTTATACATTTCTTTGAAGAGAATTATTAATTTTTAATATAGTATTTTAGCATCAATATGTATAAAAATACATGTCAATTCCTTACTGAATGTAAAAACATATTTAATCTCATAGGTCTCCTAACATTTAATCTTCGCGATTAAGTTTTTTAACATAATGATGGATTTTAAGTGTGATGATATCAGAAACATATTCATCGCAAATTGAATTTTCTTAAAAGTTCATCACCCATTTTCGCTTTTTTTTATATACTATTTCATTAGTAAACATAAAAAGTACGTAAATTAACACCAATCATGCTACTCTAACTTGTTTCATTTCTTCCATACGCTTAATAATATCTTTCTTGAACTTAAAACATTTACTTTTGTTGATGGTGCTATAAAATCTCCAAGAACTAACAAACACTTCTATTCAGTGTCACTTTATCTAACAACTTACAAAAACATCTTCTTAAACAGTATCTTAAGCAATTTTGTACTATTTATTCGAATAAAAAGAGTTCCTATAACTGGAATTCTATCTATAAAGGCCTTTAAAATTAATCAAAGTATAAGGCAAAATAAAGCATTAGAAATTTATCTGCCATCCATTTTTATAAACTGAAAAAATCTCTGCACACTTAAAACAACCGAGCCGTTGTATTCACGAACATCATCAACAGCCTCGTAAAAACCATAAATGAAATTATCAAAATAATTTTTGACAAAACTTCCCTCATAACGAGTATAATAAATAAGTTACAAATAACAAAGTGCGGTAAAAATGATGATAAGCTGTAGTTGAAAGCCTCAAAACGGAATTTTTTAGGTGATTAATTAAACAAGATGAGTGGTAAGTTAATTTTATTTACTCATTCAAGCTACCAAATAGTGATAAACATTCTAATAGACAGTTAAGACAAATTCAATCAAACATAAAAAATATCGAAACAATGGAGGATGTTTTTAACTAAATTAATTCGAAAAACTAGCATTTTAGAAACTGAGCTTTGACAAGAGAAGTCAAAGAGGAAAAACTCCATAATCTATTTGTTATGGTTTGGATTAGTAAAAGCAGTGTCACACAGCAATTACATGAGGCAAATGATTCTGTGATTATACTAACTTTTATCAGGGTATGATTTAAATATATTTTATTACATTATAAAAGCTCCATTTCAATAAAAGAAATTAATTTATCGATTTTTTATTTTTGCATAATAAATTGATTTAATCAATTAGTAAATATTTAATATGTTTAATAAATAATAATTTTCCTAACATATTATGTATCTTTCATGTATCACTTATGTGGGATCCGAATTTAACTTTATTTGTGTTTGGTAACAGTCTACATCAGAATTGGACTAATGGAAACTAAGAGTTTACAAGTAAACAATAAAGAACCTAAACGTTTTGTTGTTCCTTAAAACAATTCAATTAATCAGTCGACCAAAATTATTTAATTTTATCAGAATAAGACTCCTTTTTTACAAACTTTTATTTTACTTACTATATTCATATGTATGTCTTTCCAATTTAAAATTTTTGTATTCGAAGTTTAATCAACTTCCTATCATCATTCGATCGCGCTGAAATTTTGCTGACACGTATAACTGATTACAATACTATAGTTTGCTCAAACAATGATAGACTTCGTGGAGGGGCATTGCATTTAACAACGTCCAATTGAGTTGAAATTTTTCAAGTTTGTATAGTTTACGTAATTATTTTTAATCTTAAATTTCCAGAATAAACATAATTAAACATATTTAAGTAATTTTTTTAAATCAAACTTTTATTTAAAGATGGACTAAAATAATAAAAATAATTTTTTATAATGTAATATAGTATGTAATTTACATAAAAGTGTGAGGTGTACTTGTAAATACTTCTTTGATCTCATACATAAATAACTACCTCATATACGTAATATATCATTAATTACCAAAGTATCTGAGTTAAGAGCGCATCAAACATTTTAAAATTATACATTATTAATTACATTAAAATTATTTTATATTTTTTAGCCGATCTCTAAACAAAAGCTTGATTTAAAAATATTTTTTACACACATTTATTTTGCTTTCAATCTTCGTCATATGTATTTTAAACGCTGTAACATTTATTTTGCCGACCTTTTAATGGCAAGCGAGATATCACTCTGATACTTCAACTAAATTGAGTTGCTGAACAGCGTTTAATATCAGAGTTTGACTGAAAAATTTATTTGTTCTTATAACAAATTTTATTCTGTTTTTATTAAGCATTTGATAGACATTAGAACAATTGAAAATGAGTCTAAATTTGAGATTACGATATTGCTTACGCATTAGGTGATAATATTCTTGAACTGATATTGGAATTTCCTATTCTTGTTTCAAATATCATATTCGTGAAATGACACTTACGGTTTTCTTATGTATTCATCTGGATGGATTAAGGGAAGAAATTGGGAGAATTTAAAGAAATGGAGAGGCCTTAGGAGGAGTAGAAGTAATTATAAAATTCGGGTATTCCCCATAACTCCAGAATACAAACTAAACAAGTCATGAAGTAGACCAAGTTACTCACTCATGTGTAGGCATAAACCAACGGTCTTCTGATTATGCTGTCAAAATTAAAATTTAAAAAAAAATTGGAGATTCGTGCTAGAGCAATAATTCTGAGTAAAAAATTTATGTTGGTGAACAGAGTTATTTTAAAATCGTGTGAAAAAGACCGTGTAAAAAAGAATTGGGTATATCTAAAATTAAATCTGCATTATACGTCAAATAGAAATTTCTAGCGCAATAATCGTTCTTTGATCCGGCACCGATCGAGAGGTTTACTTTCAAATCTTTTTGTGTAGATTCGGGAACTTACTGACCTTGACTGTGTCATTGGTAGCGATCTAACACTGCTCACATTTTCACCCAGTGTTTAACCTGTCAGTCTGTTTTCGTTTTAGTACAGTGTTTCTTATTTTCTAGCGGGTTACATGTCACGATGCAAAACAAGACAACTGTGTATGCACAGTACAGTTTAATGTTCTCAAATCTCAGTAAGTGTTCCTCTAGTGCAAATAATACAAATAAACATAAGCATATGAACAGAGTAGCTTGCAAAAGTTTTTTAACTACCATTGTATTATATTAAGTTTTTCTTTTATGCTGTGCTTTTTATGAGTACCAGAATGATCAATTAAATTAATGTGCAATGTTTGAATTTATTTAATTTGGTAATTGCTAGAATGACGAAATACTTTGTTGGATATTTCTATAGATTGTACAGGTTCTTAATGAGTGTTAACACGTTAAATACATATTTCGATTATTTAAATTCTTATCTCTAATTTTTTTTGAGGGGGGGGGGTATTCCTGTTAAAACTGCATTGATGTTCAATAATCCACAAAAAATTGTCGTGTTTCTGAGAGTGTCACAATAAAGAACGCTTTTTGTATATTTATAATGCTCTGATTATTTACTCAGCTTGATTCTATTCTTCCCTTTTACTTTTCCTTTCAATTGTTCAAAACAGAAATTCATATATGAAAACAAAATTATGCAGTTCTTTTCACTTCTTGACATATTTACACAAATCAAAATGGGAAATGAACGAGCACTCATTGGAAAAATTTCATCAATCTAATAGCATAAAATCCTTCTAAACGAAGCAATAAAAATAAAAGAAAGTATCACTTCAGTTTTTAAAGGTACACGAAACGCATAACCATGTATATACAAATAGTGCAAATAATTTCGAATATGTACCTTAATATACTGAAAAAAGCTCCAGTTATGATTTTGGGACAAGTTTTTATGTATATATTTTTTTATTTATTTTGCTTTTTGTTTTGAATTTGAATTAATAAATTATTTTCCAATATTTCGTTGAAAAATTAAATTGATATATTCATTCCAAGATCTTTACGATAGCGATCTTTACGATTTAAGTTAACTCATTAATATCGATGAAACAAAAACAATTCTTCAAAAACAATTTTTTTCTTGATTTCTCCCCATATCTTGTTCCTTTAATACTTAATACAAATTATTCCAATTAAACATTTCAGAGATAAAACAAATGTTTTCCCGTTTTATTTCATTAGATATTGACACATTGCCAAAGTGTCATGGACAATTCTTTTCATTACAGTCAATTACAATACAGACAATTAAAGTTCTCAAAATTCATTTTCTAACTTAAATGTGATTTTCACAAAAAACAAAGGCAAATGTTTTTTTTAAGACTCTTTCTTCTGAAATTATATCAATAAATTTTTTCTTCATTACATGATGTATAAAAACAATCTTGCTTAATCATTTATGTTTCTTAATTGACTTAATGGAATAAAATCAAAATTTTAGAAACTAATAAACGTAGATTATCCACCATTTTGTTTTTATCATCTAATGAGCAATATTCTTTCTTTAAGATCATTTATCATGTTAACAACTTATTCATTAACTTTCTTCTTTTCCCATTTTTTGACCCATTTTTCATATTTTTATAGTTACCTTATTACTTTTTGGTAATGTATTTGCTTATTAATGACTCTTGAGATCTCATTATTTTTATTTCAATATTTCGTAATGCTTACAACACTAGTTCTCTATACGAAACATCATAAGTGTAACTGATGAAATTTAAAATCATTAATGTTGGCAAGTATTTTTATAGGCTTCAAATTTTTAACCATTTATTTTTATTAGCTGATTTTACGGCTGAATTTTTTTTGCAAATTTAGTAGAAAGGACAGGAAAACGCTAAAAAATAGCAATGGAAGTAGTTTTTCTTCCTTCGATCATATAAAAAACACATATAAAAACTTATATACTCAACACACATATAAAAAATAAAAAGAGTATGCAAGACTTCTAATTTTATAAGTGTTACTTGTTATTATATATATTAATGAAAATTGGTGTTAACAAAACGGCTTCATTACATCTTATGGTTTTTAATTCTATTTTTGTTATAAAATTGATTAGATAGCGGACGATTATTATTTATTTTCAGCATAATTTTTTTCACAAGTCATGTCGTAAATAAATCAACAGCTCCTAAAAAAATTTTCTTCGCTGTTTTATTAAATTGGAGGAAATGAGAGAATATCAATGATGTTAACTCAAAATATGTGAAAGTGGTTGGTATATTTAAAGCCTGCCTTAGGAGGGCTCATCTAAGGATATTTTCATTTCGTGAATGTAATACTGTAACACCTCCCTACCATTTACTTCTGAGGTGATTATTTAACTTATTTAAACAGTCACACACATTCACAGTCAAATGACGAAAAGGTCAAATATATACTAAATTAGTTTATTGATGTAGTCAAGTTATGGATATTAAAAAATTCCTGTAGTGTTACTCTCTTTGAGTCTACTATTTCTCAACGATGCCTGAAATATAGTTTGGAATAATAATCTCGCTTACCGACTCATTCGGGTTAGAGTGAGAAATATCCCTGGTGTTTAAGATTCGAATGGAAAATCCAAATCCCTTCAAAATGGAGTTCCCCCTATAAATCCAAGTCCTCCTAGCCCTCCTATCCCAATTCCAAAAAAGGATATTTGTTTAAAGTTGGTATATTCTTAGATTACTCTCAAATGTATTTAGATAAATTTTGCACGAGTGAATTACTACATATGATTACTTTATATATCTGAGGAAAGATCAAGTTAGTTGACTTTTTTTAAAAAAAGAAAATCAAGTTTTCTAATTACATAATTTCGAATACGATTTTTTAATTTTAACAGCAGAAGAAACAACATTTTATTGTTTTTATAGAAAACAATAAAATAAATAATTGTTTCCAATTTTCAAAGGAAGGTTTTATAAGGAGAGTAAACTTTTTAAAGAACAGCGAACATGAATGAACAGAACGAGTAGAGCTAAGAGCATTGAAAAGATTAAATGAACAGAAAGTGAAAAAAAAGCTGGGGATACACTAAATTAACAAGAATGAACAGATGGGGGGAAAAGGACTGTGAGCATTAAACAGTTGAAAGAGAACACAAGAGCTGCTCGCTCTTAGGAGCGAGAAAAAATGTTTCGGATTAGTTCTAAACATCTAACAACAGGTTCCTGGTGAATTCCCACTCTTTAAGATGAATTGTTTTTTTATGATGCTCTTTTGATCAACAGATTATTATAATTGTTCTCAATTCTTAATTCAAATAGTTATTCTTATCTAGTTCGTACCACTCTCATGCGCTTTTTCGAGTAACTGATACATGAAGGTTTGCAACGAACGATTCAAAGTAGAATTTTTATTCGTTTACATTCGTCATGCAATTGTCAGACGAATTTTTATCGTCTCTTACTTTGCCTGAAAGATACTATGGAAAAATTGAGTTGCAGCTGACAACAGTGTTGTAAAATCAAGGTCAAACCTCGAATCAATAAAAAGCTTTTATTGCTTAAAATTTGAAAACTACAAATTTCAATGAATTTTGATTTCGCTTTAGGAAACATGGTATACTAAAATTGATCAAAATATCTAAAATAATTTATTACTTTAATTAAATTGTATGACTTTTCTAAATATATAAACAAAATTTTCTAGCTCTAGTACATTGTTTAAAGAGTTACATAAATTCACTTTAACAATTTGCCAAGTCATGTTATTGACCTTCAAAACTTAGTACTGCTTTTTTTTATTTTTATGACAGTTATTTTTTAAAGTTTTTTTTTTCCCAAGACGGTATTTTTTTTTTTCGTAATCAATATAAATTTTTGAACTCTTTCTGGTTGTTTTGCATATTTTTGATACTTCTGTACATGGAATAAAGAATTAGATAAATAATTGTTTTTAGATAATCCATAAAATTAGATATAACTTATTTCTTATTGTTTTCCATAGTTCTGGTAGGGAAAAAATATGAAACTGTAATTATCACTAGAATAAATAAACTCATACACAAAGTTGTGTGAAAAATTCCAAAGAAATTGTGATAATTTTTTAAATATTAAAATTCGATGAATTAGAAAATTTAGAATATTAAAATATTTTGAAAAACAAAATTAAATTTCAAATAATTATGTTTGCTTGAAAATGACTTTTTTCCTGAAACGCACGTTTATGTGTGTTCAAATAGGGTGAATAAAACCTTTTCTTAGAACTGGCTACTCATACGAAGTTGCTCTTAGGGAGCTGATTCCCTTTAAAGAATGTCCTAGTTAGGTTCAATAACTTACAGGCTTGTACAAGTGGACTTCTGAAATTTCGGAAAAAGCTGGTGAAGTCAGAGGGAGATATTAATCAGTATTCAAATCAAATGAATTTGAAAAATGTTTAAGTAAATAGAATTAAATATGGTTTTACAAAACTTTTTCCTAAGAGGTTTTTATACGAACTATGTTGATATTCAATGAGTTAAACACATATTTGATTCAACACAACGACTGCAATATAATTTTTGTTTTAATATTGGTCCGAAGAAAACAGTTTTTGTTTTTAAACACTTATTTGAAAACGTAAAATGGTATGACCATCAAATTCTTTTCTTTTTGTGGAATTATCTTCGAAAGAAAAATATTCTTAATGAGTAAAATTTAGCGTCTTTAATGACCTCTTTTGAAGAACTTCCTATTTCAGATATCATGTTTTCTCAAAATTTATGAGCAAAATTTAGGACTGGCAAAAATATAAATAACAGTCAGAAATAAAATAAACAAGCGTATTCACGTGAAATCATAAGTACGCATGTGAAAATCTATTAAGAAATTAAGATTAACTGAAGGTACTGGCATAATGAAGTTAATTTAAAGATTTTAACAAATATTTATGTGTAATGAAAGAAAATATTGAAAGTACTTTATCTCTTGGTCAATGAATTATATATATACATATATATATAATCCAAAAGAATACGTGGGTGGTTTAAAGAGTACTTGAATTGAAGACAAATGACACCCTTAAGGTAAATTGTTATTATCATTGAAGTTAGTTTTGATTTGGTAGTCATTTGCTAGTCATTTGATATCTGTCGCGTCAAGTTATCGACGTCATTTTGCATCGAGTTATCACCGTTTTTGAGACTTGGGTTCCTCATTATGCAACGGGAATCAAGCAACAATCAGAACAATGGGTTGTTTTCGATGAATCTGGTCCTAAGAAGGCGAGGATGATTTCATCGGCCGGAAAAGCTATGACGAAGAACTTATGAGGTGCAAAAGGTGTCATGATCATGATTACGAATAACCGTGGCAACTGTATAAGTTTAATTCGTTAGAGAAAATACGAAATATTATGGTAATCTCAAATAATGTAAATCTGTTTTTATATCAAACTTCTTAATATTTTTAAAAACGTATAATATTTTCTAAAATTTGGAAAGGGAAATAAATGGAATGTTATGGTGTAGTTTCGGAAATGTAGGTAAAATATAATGTATTTTTTACCATTTTTACGTTAATTGAAATTGTGAGAATACATTAGGATGGCGTGAGGAAAGCGTTCACTTACATTGCATCAGATAAAAGAAAGAAAGAAAACTCGTCTAAAGACGATAAGCAAGGAAAAAAATTCTTTTATTTCGAAACAAGAATAGATAAAAAAAAAAAAAAACATAATATCTGATGCAATATTAAGAAATGACGTCGTAAGGCAGTCGATAAGTCATATGAATGGGATGACAGATTGTCACTATCAACTATTGTGTTTTGAATCAATGATGAAAGATAAGGAAATCGGGAAGAAATATATTCAATGATATTTTATCAGCTTTTTTAAGAAATCATTGAGGAAATATCTATCCAAGTACGGATGATTAAGCTATTATTTCAAGTGTAGAAGCTAGACAAATCACAGACAATTGGTTTAAATAGGCTTCGTAGGACAATTAAGGGATAAATACATTTTAAATAGTTTTTATGGGATAGAAATAAAAGAAAAAGAGTGTAAGCTTTAAAATCCGCATTTTTTTTAAAAGAGTGTAAACTTTAACATCCGCATAACATTTCTAACTCAGTTATTACTTATCTTTATTAAATGAGTCACAAACAATTATATAAAAAAAATCAATAATCCAGTTATGATGATAACCAATCAAAGTTATGATTATTTAATGTTTATTATCTACTGTGTACTTTCCTCTGATAAGAACGCCTCAAAACGTCTGAACTAATGCTTAGAATACAACTTCAATCCATCTCTTACCAAATCACTCGAGTTTGAGTGAATAGAATAAATGGAAATGAGGTTTCGAGTTCTTAACTCGAAGTGGAATTTTGCTTAAGTATGATCTGGAAACTCTCTGAGCTGAGCAGGTTGATCCTGATGTCTCACTTTGATAACTGCAGCTCATTATATCGATCTCCAACTAACTACCTGCTTACCACATCAAATTCAATATTAATATCTTCGCCACTTACATGAACAATTTGTTCAACCTATTCATTACACTTTATAACTTAAATGCAATCTACATGGGTCACGTTTCATTTAATTGGAAGGAATTTTCAATTCAGAAAGAAACCCAAACAGTTAGTTGAAAGGAAAATCCCTATATTGTCCGATGTCACAAAGTTATGTGTAAAATTTAATATAAACTCAAAAATTAGGGAAAAAATTAGTTAAATATAGTAGTAAATATGTAAGTATTACTGTATGAAATATTAAAAATAAATGTGGTTATAATGTTAATATAAACAAATTTTAATAATCTGTTTTTTTCACACTACAACATGAAGTAATAAGTCATTAATATTATTTGTAAATGAACACGAGCAAAGTCACTTTCACATTTTTTTTTTCCTTTCAGAAATAAAATTTTTCAGCTGAAGGTAAAACAAAACATTCATTCAAATATTTTAAATTAAGAAGAAGAAGAAAAAAAAAAAAAAAAAAAAAACGTTTAAAGCAATATACTTATAAATTAACTTTTTTTATTATTATTATTAAAGCAATTGCATTACTCTTATAAACTAATTTTCTGACCTAGATTTTTTTTTTCGCTCATGTGTAGAAAAATTCAGAATTTTTAAATATGTGTATGTGAATTTTTTAGTCTATTCAAAATAAAATCACATATAAAATATTCATACACATATATCTTTTGATACATACAACATAGAAATAAGTTTAAAACATTTAAAAAACAAGAAGTATTCGATATACATATCATGATGAAAAGCATTTAAAGCAAAACTAGTATATTATTACAAACACACACACAAAAAGTATAAATCAGAAATTGTTAGATAATGAAGAATACTTATGACACGCATGATAAATACAGGAAAAAAATAGTAATGCCACACATTTGTACAATATACAACAATAACATATTTTTCCTGGATGCAAGATTTTCTGAACAAAAGCAATGTTACAGAAGTAATAAGAATAAAATTATATTAATCAAATAATAATTCAGAGTAATTCTTTTCAAACAGAAAAGAGTTTCGGGCTAAAGGTCTCTTAGCAGTTACATCAGTCAGGAAAAACAAAAATTATATAAAATCAATGAAAATTGAATTTTTAGTCCCCCAAGAGGATATTGTATTAGGTGATGAGTTTTGGTGTACCAGACCACTTTTCAATTTTCTTATCGTTTGCTACAAATTACAATTAACTTAAATATATTCAATTTAATAGTTTATCGTTTGCTTTAATTTTAATATCAGAGAAGTTTACTATTGTTCATTTCTCGATATTTCATCGTTTACTTTATTTCTTACATTTAATTGAGTAATTTAATAATAATTATAATAAAGCTCACCTTAGGTGGCTGAATCTGTTCTTTGCAAGACTTTGCATAGAACTTTTTTATTTATTTCAGTAGAAATTGACGCACTTCCTTTCATTTCCTTTACTTTATTCAAAATTAAATTTCATGAAAACGTTTCTTTGTTAGAAAATTTAAGAAGAATGTTATTTTTAACATATTGCTACTAACTCGTTGTTTGGTTATAAAATCAATAAAAAAACCGATATAAAATGTAGTAGAAAGTTAAAATCAATATTTAGTTTCCGAGCATTAAAATATTCTGCTTGTTTCAATAAATGCCTAAATCTTTCCTGAAGCAAGGACTAAGAACTAAATTCTTTTGATTAAAGAATTTCTCTATCTTATGAGAAGTCATTTTCATCAAATGAAAAGGGCTTATCGTATCAAAAAATTAGATCAAAATAACAAAATAAAATTTTAATAATTCTAACGAAATGCACTTCTATTTTTAGAAATCTTAGTGACAAAAAATAAATTAATGAAATATATTAAAAATTCTATTAGTTACTTCTCGATATTACTTATTCAAGTCCATACTTTTCCTCATCGCTTATAAGGTATTGAAAATCTATTATGAATTTTAAATATAAGATCACAAGAGAAGTTGCTAATCAATATGTAACATTGACAGTCTTTCTAGAAGCAATATTCTCCACCCCTGAATTTTATTAAAATGTCTAATTTTTCTTTTATTTCTTTCAAAGGAAACTTTTAACAATACATTTTTCTTAATTTAATATTCATTTGATTCTGATAATCAGATTCTCAAAATTAGATGCAATGTTAGGCTAATTTATATCATTATGACATTTGAGATTAAATACATTTTATCATTTTGGACTTGACATGTTTAAAAGTAAAAAATATGACTTTTAATTTCAGGAAAATTTCAGGCAACATTTTTTATATTAACCGTCACACCACTTGCATATAGAAACATTATCGTATCAGAATTCCTATCATTATTTTAGAGACGTTTATAATATTTTAAAGTTCATATAAACCGAAATAAAATGATCTGGAATTATTTTTTGTACTAAACGCTGTCACATATCGTTGATTTAAGAAATCTTTCAAAAACATCATTCAATTTTTAAAAGCATTTTAATTATGGAATTTGTATTGCATAAGAAAAGAAATTATTGCTAAAGGTAATGCAAGACAATGCATATTACCACATCGTTTTCATCCAATTCATTGAAAGAACTGTATAATGTATCCAATCAAAATTAAAATTAAAATCTAATTAAAATTTTGTCTCAAAAGTAGTATAAAGTCGTATAACCATGAAACCCACAGAAAAGTCTTCATTGTATTATTTTATATGTATAAAACTTTTATGATGCTTTCATTTCTATTGAATGAATTTTATTTTCGTTACTGCGCAATTATATGTGATGTGTCAAACAAAAAATTTGTTTTTACTAACATAGAATTTTATACGCTTTTTTATTTGAAAATATAAAAAAGTTACTCTATGACCATAAAAACATGTAAATCTATGTTGACTATCAATGAAGGGTGTTGACCCAAAATAGATTCATTCATAATATTCATCCTACGGTCTGCGCCTGCGTAGTTAAAAGAGGTTTTAAAAAAACAAAGAGCCTTAAAAAGAAAAGCGGGCTAATAATAACTCTATCAGGTTATTGTTAACTAAACAACATTTGATATAAAATGTAATTTAGATTTTTATATGGAGTGAATTTGCAGAATTAGGACTGAATTCCAAACAGAGCAGGGGTGTGTCAGTGGCATGAAAAATAACAAGACAATTTACTTCTCGTATGGAGTTGCTGCGAATTTTACTGAAATTTTGGAGTTTTGTGTGATATGAGAAAAGACTGCGTTTTTTTTAAAAAAATTTTTTTTAATTTATTCGCTTCATTACAGCGTAATAGTGTAAGCGGCATCGATAAATAGGATTAAGACAATTGCTGAATTAATTACATACTTTCGTGTGACATCTCGGGATAAAAGAACGTACGCTTTCTCTACATTGACGTTATTAGTTAAAATAGGGATTTTTGACGTTTCAATTGGTTGTAAAATAGTCATGTTTCCAATTAATTTTTTTTTTTTGAGCGTGGTGATTGGTGCAACAGATTTTTGAAGAGATAAAAAAAATATATGAGTATTAAATATCCTTTTATTCTTCTTTTTATTCCCCAACATAAAAAATAGTTTGAAAAATACCATTCCCCGTAATTTTCTTCGACAAAAACAGTTCTATTTGTCAATTCTAAGCATTTCAAGGTTTTTATAGAAGATATATAAAAATAACCTAAATTTCAGAATTCCAGACAAACTTCTCGATTTTTTTTTTATGAAATTAAATCTCCATTTGTTCTAAAACAAAGATATGTTTTGTAGTGAAAAGTGTGCTCAAAAGTTTGAAGAGAGCTCAAAAAGGATGTACAGTTGAAAATCTGTGTAAAAGTTACTGTGCGTAAAAAATGCACTATGTACATATTAATATCAGTTACTTTTTTTTTTATTACTGGACACTGTTTAAATCTTGTGACGCAACTAGACCGATATGACGCAGACAAAGACCACAACGACGTCACGGAAAGGCATGAAGTCACTGACCATTAGAACTCAATACCTAGAACGCAAAAATTTGATTTTTAGAAAGCGGATTTATACTATGTCCAATCTGCGCACTTGTCACAAACACCCAACGCTCTTAGTCAAAAACCGGACACGAGCCCTTTTCCTCGTTTCGGTCATTTCCCCGTTTACATGTACCGCAAACCGAACACGCCGCTCTTCCCAATCCAGAAAATAAACGGGTAAAACAAGAAATATCTCAACTAAAACTTACCTCTTTTTAAGTCCTGGTGAATCGGCTTGAATGTTGACTGCTTGGAAACGGCACCCGGACTAGTGGTCCTACCATAGAATCGTATCCTCGAAACAAAAAATAGAGCGAGGGATGCTCTCCGGGACTGCGGCTCAGACGAATTTCTCCGGCTTTCTTCCCTCTCCTGAATCAACCACTGCAGTGTTCCACGCGCACGTCGCCCTGCGCAGGAACCCCCGGAGTTCTGCCACCAGGGGGCGAAATTCGCTTTTCCGCAATACAAGACACCTTTACATGCCTCAGCGTGTGTGTGGATGGTGAACTTTTTCCTTTCTTTTTCATTTTTCTTTCCGGGTTTCTCCAGAAATATTTCGGATTCCTCTTTTTTTTTTTTTTTTTTCGGGAGAAGGCGAGAAGATTTCGTCATCGGCTCCTCCGCAGGATTCCAACGACAAAAAAAGGACGGGGCGATTCCACTGCGAATGCATAACTAGACTTTTCCCTCTTTGGGAAATTGGTTAGAAGCAGACTTCACTTTTGATGTGTTTATTGATTGGAAAGCCCTCCTCTTTCGGGCGGAATTCTCGCTTTTTATCGCTTTACAAAGAGATACGTCTGTCACGAAAAGCCTTTCTTCGGAAGTAATTTCCGAATGATGTGCAGTTAAGTCTCTGACCTTCGTCGCCTTTTTGATTAAGCGATGTGTGTTTGGGTTCGGAAATGTCTTTAAATCTTCACGAAAGTAATTAATGGGATGGAAAAGTTTATCGCAGCACAGAGATCGAACTGACATTCGTTTAATGTTTCCCAATGCATCTGAGAAAAAATTAATCATGTATTTTCAAAAGAATATAATGAATCCCTAAAAAGAAGTGTGCCATTTTAGAAAATAAGCATGTGATAATTATCCGTCATTATTCGAATCTTGTGCCATATCTCAATTTAATATATTAATCAAAAACTACTTTACACGCAAGATCGAAGCAGATTCTTCAGTTATTACCACCGTAGAATATCAAAAGCACTCTTTCTAGAATCTCAATCTAACTCACAATCCTAATTTATGATTTAAGTAAGAAATCTATCCAGTCCACTCGTTTTTCATTTCACAACTCTCTCTTCGACAGTAACTTCCTAGCTAAATACATTTAGTGGAAGCCTATTCAATCCACAAAACGAACAGAAGCATTTCAATCCGAATAACGATTCTCTAACCGCAAATCCTTATCCTCTATTTCCCCTCAATTTCCATTCATTGCTTATCATTTTTTGTCATAAATCACTTTATATCAATCTTCATCTAATTTACCTAATCAAGTTTCATTTTGGTTTGGAAGGAATTGCAATTTTATGCAATTCAAATCAATAAATGTTCCTGAGGTTAGTGAAGAGAAAATCGCGAATAGCCCGACGTCTAAAGTATTTTTTTAACCAAAGAAAATGGCAATAATAAGAAAGAATTTTGTTTCCTTCTGGAATCTTTTATTTTTGCGTTGTACATTCATTTCATTTCAAGTCATTAAAATTCAATTTCTTCCATTAAAGTTGCCGAGACATTAAAATGCTTCAAATTTTGATTTATTAATTTTGCTGTTTACAAAATAGAGAGTGCTTCGCTGATTCCACAGATGTCTTATACATAAGAATTTGATAAATAGAACGTTTATGAAAATTGAATTTTAAAATGGTAAACAAACGTACAACTCCACAGAGATAATTGTCCGTACTTGCGCTTTTCTTAAAATGTATCTTTTTAGGGTATAATGCACTTCCTTCTAAATCTTCTTTATCCATAGCTCATTCTACATGATTAAGAACGGTTATTCAATGCACAGTGTAAATTGAATTTGTTTCTAATTAACATTCACAAATTTTAGGTATTACACAATATTGTGAAAAAAGTTAAGGGTCGTTTGAATCATAAGATTTTAAAATTTTACTAAGTTCAATTTTCGAAGTTATAATTATGTTCAATGTATAAAATGTTATGTTCATAAGCGCTCTGTAAATTTTTAAAGTTATAATATATTATTTGTTATTTTTACCTAAAAGTATGAGTAAGAACTTGGCTTACAAATGTTAATTGATTATCAGTGGCTCATGCAGAATTATTTAATCTCACAAATGTGATTTTGTTTGCCATAAACATGTACACATAACTCATTATTAAATTATGGTTTAAATAATTTAATAATACAATTCTTTCAATTAAAAAAGGAAGGATTATTTAAACTAGGCAAAAAATGAGTTTATTTATTTTGCGTGTGTGGAAGGCGCTTCGGTTACTTCAATGTTGTGATGGATCGTCAATTTTAAATTACATTATTTTGATACACAATCACATAAAGAGAAAAGCATTTCAATAAGTTTCTTTGTTAAATTTTATATAAGGCGTGTTAACCATTGAATTTAATGTACTTCGATCTCCATTAGATAGGTAACTTTGATAAAATTAGGATAGGAAACATCGACTCGATAACCATAAATTGGCATTTCTTCCACTCTACTATTGAGCTTTTTAATATTTCTTGAAATAGAATTGAAATAACTAGAAAGAAAATTGTCACAAATTTAAAAACGAAGAAATTCGCCTTTTGTTTGAAAATATTGTTGACTTATCGGCTTATCGAGAATTTCCATACACTTAAAGACAGGCGTTTTTTTTTTGTACGTAACAAATGTGTATTCTTCTCTTGTTGCAGTTTAAAATTAAGAGGCCAATCACCAATAATCCTCAAATTGTTTCTAAATGCGACATTAATAAACAACCAATCAATAAATCAATCTCTTATTAATTTGTAAAATAATACCAGAACAAAATTCCAAGCATAACCTGAACTGCCTTAATTACAATATTAGCATCATTTGAATATCGTTGGTTTTAACTTATTTTACCATATGTGGTACCATATGTTTGTTGTATGCCTATTGTAATTTGTTCTTCAAGTAACGCTTTGGGAATCTTTTTATGACTTTGTTTGAATTCAGAATTTCTCTCAATAAGTGAAATAAGACTTATGTCAAGAACGGCACTAACGTTTTTGCCGCCGCAGGCAACACCTCCCAAAAATGCTGCCTTCTAAGCTTCAGTAAATCGATAAATTATGAAAAAACCAGAAAAAGGATATAAAATTGAATTAAGACAATAATATTAATATAGATTAAAGGAAAATTATTGTAATGAAAAACTACATTTATATTTTTAGCAAGATAAAGACAATGAACTAATAAAGTAAAACTAGTACCTACTTTTTTTCTGAGATCATTTAAATATGATTTCAAAACTGGAGACGAAACTAGTACAACAATATAGAAAGTCTAAATCTAATTTGAATCAATCTCTGTTGAAGTTTATTTTCTTCAACATAGAGAATAACTTTTTTCAAATCTAATTTATTACTCAATTCACATGCTTACACACACGGTTGCCAACATTGTAAACCCATTAAAAGACAATTTTGAGTTAACATGGTAGTGACAGTTGTGGGCATCGTTAGAAAAATTCTTAAGGCAATGCTCGTACCTGGCCCAATTTTACGTAAAGTAAAGAATTTAAGAACATCTATCTATTCATGTTACTCGTACTTTTGAATAAGATAGTTAAATCCAGTCTGCGGTGTATCTTAAAGCATAGGAATGATCAGACACTTTTCAATTCCTGTTGCGGTTGATTCAACCATTAATTTTCTAGATTCAAGTGATCGAAATATATTTTTGTTGGTTGTGTGTTTATTATTGTTATCTGCGCTCTAATTCCCGCGGTTTTGCAGATCCAAATTTTGCTACAGTAGGCAGTCTTCTACTTTGCCTACCACCTAGAGCAGACCTCGTTTGCGTAGATTGGACTAGATTTTGGGAAGAGTAACGAAAATAATTAAGGATATTCATACAAAAGCAGCGAAAAATTTATTACCGTGTTAGAAGGAAGCTAATTAACAGTAGAGAAGGGAGCTCATCTTCACTTCTTCTAATGATTCGAATGTCTCGGTGAGAGAAACAACAATTTATTATTCTAAACGTTAAATAAAACGCGTATAGAGACTAATTGCCACAGAAAGAGTAGGATAGAGAATGAACTTTAAACTATTTATAATTTGAATAAAAATTAAATTGATTATCACCATTTTGAATTCTAAACTGCTGTTTGTAGAAAATGCAACACCATGAAGGAATCATCAGAATCAAATGAAATTCGCAGCAAATGTCAATTATAGGATATTATGCAAATTAATAAAGTTTCAGAGCCATCGCGCGTGCGCGGCGCGCGCAGCGCCCTCTGAATTGATGCTGAAAGCGTATAAATAAAGTGCTGTAGCGGGACGTTGAAAAAAGTCTATGATTATTTGTTAGTGGCAAACGTTTAGTGAGACCTGAGTATGCCTCCACGACGGAAGAATAAGAAATTCAAGCAACTTACGGAGTTTGAACGAGGGAGGATAATCGGCCTTCGAGAAGGAGGATTTTCCTATCGCGCAATAGCAGCTCGTATGCAGCGGAACAGTTCCACAGTGATGCGAGTTTGGAAGCAGTGGACCGACGAGCACCGAACAACTCGAAAAACAGGCACTGGACGACAGAAGGTGACGTCAGAGCGCGATGATCGACACCTGCTCCGCATGGCGGTGAATGATCGCACAGCTTCCTCCAGGCAGCTGGCAGCACGTTGGTCTACTGCTACAGGTGTACAATTGTCGGCTTCGTCAATTCGTCGTCGTCTGCTGCGCCGTGGATTGCGTGCAAGGGTGCCTTTATACAGGATTCCCCTCACGGCGAATCATCGACGGCTGCGTCGGCAGTGGGCTCTTGAGCACAGAGACAGGCGAGCTGATTGGCACCAAGTTGTCTTTTCAGATGAATCACGCTTCAATTTGTGGACCCATGATGGCCGTGTTCGTGTTAGACGTTATGCCGGTCAACGCTGCCTTCCTGAGTGTATTATTGAACGACATAGTGGTCGAACACCCGGAGTTATGGTCTGGGGTGCGATTTCGTATCATGGACGATCCAATTTGATACGAATTGAGGGTAATCTCAATAGCAACAGGTACGTCCGTGAAGTGCTACAGCCCGAAGTCGTTCCTTTCCTTCAAGGCATCCCTGGAGCTATCTTTCAGCAGGATAATGCACGCCCACATGTTGCGCGGACTGTTCGAGTCTTCTGTTCAGCACAACGCATGCAACTTCTTCCTTGGCCTGCTTATTCACCGGATATGTCGCCTATTGAGCACGTGTGGGATATGGTTGGTCGGCGTCTCGCTCGTGATCCGCGTCCTGCAGTTTCCAAAGACGAACTTTGGTTGCGCATACAAGCGATATGGAATTCTCTTCCTCAAGCAGATATTCAACATCTGTTTGACTCCATGCCACGTCGTATAGCAGCACTTATTGCAGCGCATGGTGGCTGCACCAAATACTGATTTCGGACGCTTAATTTGTTTCTTTTGTTTTGAAAATTTCATCATTTATTTGTATCAGTACAAGTCGTTTCTGCATTAAATTTCATTTGATTCTGATGATTCTTTCATGGTGTTGCATTTTCTACAAACAGCAGTATATTTATTTGACCAGCCAATTCTGCAATTCTCTAAGTTTAGAAATGACAGGCGAAATACGTAGTACCGTAACAACTTATTCTAAAAATACATTTAAGCAGATCATCAAACAAGAACTGGTGCATTAGAACTGCTACAGAAAAGAAAGACAAATTTTTTTTTAATATTGTTCCAAACTCTCATCAAAATGATTGAAGATATCGCAATCTGTATTTCAATGTGGAGCGCGAATCATCTGTGAAATAACTTTTTCTAGAGAACCATGAAGGAATCTAAATATAGAAAATAAATCGAAAAGTAACGAAACGAAAAGCAACTCCATGGTGGTTAAAAAACAGCCATTCGAAAAGGTAAAATTAGAATAAACAAAGTCAGTCCAGATTAAAATGAAAAAGGAAATATTCTCGAAAATTCTGTTCTTGAGAAAAATAAGCTCTTACTAAAAAGGATTTCTGCCAAAAACGCTCCAGAAGACTCTTGTTTTGTTATACTTATATTTTATCATTTGTACTTCCATTTTTATTTACTTACAGAGATGTGTTTGCTCTGCGGTTTATTTTTAAAAGAATTTTTCCAGTAAAAGTTGGGCTCTGATTTTACACATCCCATAGGAATTTTTAGGTATTCAGTCTTTTATGTTTATTGCATCTATTTTCGAAATGTTGTAGCATTGTAAGCTTTCATGACAGCAAATAAATAACAGCACTGTTCCTCTCAAAACAGGTAGTAAACACAGTTTGTACTTATAATTTATTAAAATGTAATAGTTACAGTTATTCCCTACATATTTCTGATAAACATTTGTTATAATATACATAAATTAAGATTTGCCTTACATTTATGCGCATTTACTTTCTATATAAATAACTGATTTAATATTAGATTATGGATTGCTCATGAATAACAGTATTAACATAATTGTCCAGTTTTCTTTCTAATAAATAAGTTAGCATTCCTTCAAAAATTTAAAATAAATCTGTAAACTTTTAAATTTAATTTAATTTTGTTCTTATAATTGGACGAAACGATGAATAATAACTGTCTGTTTTTTTAGAGTGAAATTTAATTAACTATATATTTTTCTTCTATTACCAATATCTGCAAGTAATTATTAAAGAAAATGAAAATAATTTACAATCAAAACGGTACAGTTGTTTCTCGTTGCAGCAATTTTTATTATTACCACTTGTTATTCACAAAAACTTTTTTTCTAGTTCAATTTCAGTTTCATTTTCGGTAATTTTTTTTAAATGTATTAAATTATTCATACCTTAGAGTTTATGAGCTTATGCTATTAGACAAACTTTTAAAATTGAATTCCTAATTAAATTTGACACACAACTTTTTCCTCTGCTGCAACATCGTGTTTATCTCTGTTTACTTCACAATTTCCTAACCATTTTTGACCTCCCTCTCTCCCCCCGAAAAAAAATTATTCACTGTTCCCGTTTCAAAAAAATAAAAAAGTACCCGACTCACGTTTTTGATATCAATAATGTTATCATATTTTCAGATATTTAATAAATATTTAAAAATGTTTCAAAAAATCAGAAAAAGAATTCACTCTAAAACGTTTCTCCCCCCTTTTGAAAGCGTTTTATTCCATTTTATTAAAAGCAATGCTCTAATTTTGAGAAGAGTAAGAAAATCAATAGGATTAACAACAGCGTGCTCGGATATTCGTGATGGTATGTTAGCGGGAACCTTAAACTTGTCATGACCTGTCTAAACTTGTAAATATGAAAGTGGTTCAAAAAATACTAGTATTTGAAAACAAATGGTATCGTTAAAGTAAATTGTTGTTACCATTGGGTGCTGCCATCTGTTAAACAGAGCCAAAACAAATATGCGATTAATTCAAAATTGATTTGACTTGGTAGTTATTTGCGGCCAAATCAAAATTTGATTGCTGTGGCATCAAGTTATCGACATCATTTTAGGTCGAATTGCCACCATCGATGACAAATGAATTCTTCATTATGCATCGGAATTCAAGCAAAAATCAAAACGTTGGGTTGCTTCCAGTGATTCTTTTCCAAAAAAGGCAATCGGCGAGAAAAGTGATGATGAAGAATTTTTGAGGTGCGAAAGGCGTATTGATCACAAATACGAGTAACTGAGACTACTGTCTAGTGAGTCATGATGCTTACTAAAAGAAAACCATTTTCGATGCTACGAGCGCCATCTCTTGGATTTTCTGAGGACTTATTGAACGGGCCTCGATATAACCTTTGTTGATCGAGCCGAAATACATGCACACACTCTGTGACGCTTCGTGTTCTATCACGAATCTATCATGTGCGAGTCAAAAAGGTATTGGGAGCATAGCTATAATGTTACAATATCTCTTTCATTGCGAGTTGATTTTGCTAAAGATATTTAGAACTATTATTTCAAACATTTATTCGATTATTTTCAGTATTAATCATGCTTTTCGTCACGTTCTTGAGAATATTACTTAGGGAAAGGCAGCTCTAAATAATCTCGGATAGAAGATGTCACCTTGAAAGTTTTCAATGCTCACTGGTGGGCGGTACAGCCCACATTGGGTTTGTTTGATTGCTTATTAACTTTGCACCTAGATGCGATATGGTGGTTATTGACGACGGAGCTCGTAATTTTGAATCTCGGGCAAATGACGAGTGTCAGTACTTTAGCTGACACTCCTGTCTCCAAACTTCCATACCCTACCAATGGAAATTCTTAGACTTTTACTAGATTTTAAATGTATCAGTTCTATTAATTGGTGGGGCTTTCGTAGTTTCAGGATTCGAATATGCGACTCTGCGTAAACAACGTCGTCTGCAAGTTCGCAACTGTGCCATTGGCCTACCACAGCACCGATCTGTTGGAAAATAATGGCTTAGTTTATTCCAGATGTAAGTAACTTATGTATTTTCTGTTATATCTTTTCTAGATTTATTATATAATGAACAATATTTTTTAAAAAAAGTTTTCCATATTTTTGTAAATCTCACAATTGTAAATCTCTCAAATTAAGCTCCAGTCTTTTTTTTATGAATATTTTCTTAAAATTACTTAAGACATGCTTTATTTTCTTATTTACGTTATGATTATTATGCAAAGTATTTGATGCTTCTTGGCATTTTATTTTACTCAAATTCTGAAAAACTTTTATTTTGATACATTTTTCGATCCGTATTATGACCGTTGCTTACTACTAGCGTTTACACTCATTTGTAATTGTTGAACAATTTTTATTAATGAGTATTAGGATTTTTTAGATCAATTCTTGCACTTGTGTTGAAACTTCATAAATATCAGATTTTTCGTTATTTCATCAGAATGATAATTTACTAAATAGATCAATACTTTAAAAAAAATTTGATAGGAAATAATTTTTATACAAGAAAATACTTTTTACATTTTATTGTGCACCAATTTCCATTACTTTCTAAGGAATTTTACATATATGATGGAATGTAGAAAATACTAACGAGAAGTCTTTATAAATTCGCCTAGTAAATATAACTATTGTGTGCTGAATAATTAAAAAAATTGTATTTCTATATTATTCAATATTAAGGTAACAAAGACGTCCAAATGCTTTTTTTCCGTTATTACAAAATAGGGGGCATTTCGTTGATTCTATAGGTATATTATGAGTATTAATGAGGATTTATAAAATATAACCCTAGAAAGCTGAATTTTAAAATATTTTTGCCGCGCGAAAGAAAAAAATATGTGTCTTTCCATTTTTCTCTTTTTGATTTTTGTGATTCTAGTGCACTTTCCTCAAAATCTACTCCATTCATAAATCTGATAGTTTGAGCTTTAAAATGACAATTACGTTAATTTTATTTATAACAACTCATATATTTTAGATATAGTGTAATATTTGTAATAAAATAAGGGAAAACGAAATCACAAAACAAAAAATTTTAAAAATTAAATTTAAATCAAATTTAGAAATTATATTTATTTTCAATATATGGAATGAATGTGTTATGTTTATCAACACTGTGGCCTTTTCACTTTCATAAAATTTGTTTTTTTTTTAACTCTCCGGTACACTTTTCTTAAAATCTATACTTACCAATAGTGCTTATATTTTGCATATCATGAAATGAGGTTAATCCCTATACAGGGAACCTAATTTGCTTCTAATATACTCCTATATATATAAAAAAGTTTTGCACAATATTTGTATAAAAAAAAGAGGGAAATTTGTGTAGTATAATTGTAAAAATTTAAATTTTACTAAATTTAACTTTTGAAATTATACTCATGTTCTTTGTATAGATTGTTGTTTTTATAATCACTCTGAATGTCTTAAAGTTATAAATACAGTGGACTCAATGCAAGACGTAGCTTAAATACAAGTAAACGACTTACAAATGTAAATACATTTATTGATTATTAATTGCTCATATACAATTATATATGTTTATAAAATGTGATTTTCTTCGTTTAAAGAGATATATAAGTATCCAGATATCTCTACGTTAAGAAATGACTTCCATTGCTTCTAGTGGCCGCGGTAAAGTAGTGATCATGATTACAGACAAGAGGACGGCTGTTTTCAACAAGTCGTGGGTTCAAGCCCTGATGTCGCAAAAGACCCGCAGTGTTCGGTGGATGTTTTTGTGCTTGAAGTGTAACTAGAGTGATCGCGAACTCACGGCCGGCGGTTTTCGGCGCGACGGGGTTTTGAACCTTGATGCCACTTAATGAACCTTGATATCACTTGATGCCAACGTGTAGCTGAGGGTGATGCACGTTAAATCTGTCGGGGCTCAAAGTCCACCTGTTGGCGTGGTGTTGAAGTTTGGAGAGGGATGTGCCAGTTCAGGAGTCGTTGTACTCCTCACTTGACCAAGGTTCAAAATAATGAGTTCCGTCACCAGTATTTCTCGTGTTGCTTCTTAGTGGGGCGTTAATAAACAATCACATGCATTGCTTTTAATTTAAAAAGGATGATCATTTAAATTTAGCATGAGTTAAGCTCTTCTATTCCGTGTTGAAGACTTCTGGATTACCTTGAAAAAGAGTTTTAAAAGGAATTGAAATACGGTCAGTATTATCAACGAATAGATTCGACATTTGGGCAACAATACATTAACGATATGAAAAAATTCTTTTGGTTTTTTTTTAATCTCGTGAAAACCGAAATCATCACGTTTTCAATACCAAAAATATAACTAAAGTCAGAAAAATGGCTTCTTTTCCCGTAGGTAAAAAAGAAGCATGAAATAATACTTTTCACTATTATTGCAATTCTTTCTTGGGGTTTTTCATATCATCACGTGGCTTGGCTGGAGCTCAATAAACGTGGGATTTTCCCAAACGTCACTCTGTTAAAACAATGTAATCTAAGATTTAATGAGATATGTGGAATCAAGCCATTAGCTCTTACTTTTTCTATTAAAAGAATAAAAAAATAGTTTTGTTGATCATCAGGAAAGTGGATCAGAAGAGTTTTTTTTTTTTTTTTGTTCCCGCGATATATTAGATTTTCTTCGCTTCTTAAAGCCTTTTATCAATTTGTAAAAGATTGAAGAAGCATGCAACGGGCAAAAAAATTATACTGTCGAGCCCCTTTATACTCGAATCCCGTTCCATAAAAAGTTTACAGTAATCGAAGGTTCATTGTATCTAATTTCGTTGAGACCAATTATTGGGATAACTCGCAATTTATTAATACATTATTAATCATAAAATATTAATTTATATGTTTCGCTGAAGGAGGAATCATTTTTAAGAGCTTGTTCTAACTACATTCTCTTTTTCAGCCTGACGTAGCTTCTTTGCCCCATCTAGATTTTTTTTCATGATTAACGATGATTATGTTGCGGTT
Organism: Nephila pilipes; assembly: GCA_019974015.1. Classification (NCBI taxonomy): domain Eukaryota; kingdom Metazoa; phylum Arthropoda; class Arachnida; order Araneae; family Nephilidae; genus Nephila; species Nephila pilipes. The sequence goes on along the minus strand of BMAW01041570.1, from coordinate 1,084,722 downwards.
TTTCAAAATATTAGAAACTATAAATTTTCTTTGGGAAAACTACTTGCCGATTGATCGGCTCTATGCCCAATAAGTTTAATTATCATTAATTTTTTTCTCAATTGTAAATGCTTTCCTCTTTACCGAATTCATCATTTTTACCAGATTTTTCAGGGTACTGCTGAGATGGTAATACATCTTTTCATTCCGCATTCCATTGGAAAACGTAACAACCCCTGGAGACAAAAATGAGGGAAGTATCATACTATGCAACTATGGTTCCTTCTATATTGTTCTGATTTTTCAAGGGGTGTTTTGAAGAATGGGGTCCGTGTAGTGGATCAGTGGATTCTCAGAAAGAAAGGAAGCATTAAGAAAAAAGAATTCTGTCAGTGAGGCAATGGAACAGCTGTTGATTTCTTAAAGCCACAGAAAGAAAGAAGAGTGGGATTTGTGGCGAAAGTTGAGGAACACTGTTTTATGAGGGATTCTCTTACGTATGTGTAAAATTACCTTTGAAAAACTGGGAAAAAAAATCTATGGAAGAAAATTTCAGCTTTCTATAAGCGGAAATATATTTTCTCTGGATTTTACTTTATGAGTTTAAAATAACATTAGTTAAATAGAAGTTCAGTTGAGATTTGAAAAAACTCACATAACTAAGAGGTCACTGTTTTCTGGGTTCTCTGTAGCGTGGTTCGATTGCAAATGCCTTAAGTGCATCTGTATGCATGTTCCAATGCAAATCTTATTCTATTTTTTTTAATCATAAGCTAATTTAAGAATAAAATATAATTACAAAAGTAAATCATTGCTATATGATATGACAGATGTATTTTAGTATACTATAATTAAAATAGTTCTTGTTTCCTATCTTCTTTGTTTTATTTGGGTAAATCGCATAAGAATTCCTTTTTAAACATTTAAATATTATATTCAATTTTTTAAGAAATATTTAAGACCTAATCATTATTAATCTTTTAAATTTTCATTAAATCATTCAAAATGTATTTACATGTCATTTCATACATTTCATGCTTGAGATTTAGATATTTTGCGTTTACGTGTTTGTGTAGCTGTTTTAAATCAATTAATTAAACAATTTTGCTGAAATTGGAAGTTCCATTATTTATATCCAAATTTTCACCATCTGTTCTGATACAAAATGAATTTACATAGATTTTCTGTTAAAATTACACGCATAAAGCTCATTTCATTTGTTAAAAAAAATCTTTTAATTTTTTTTAAATGTATAATAATTTTTTAAAAGAATCCAAAATTTCAAAATATAAATTTTTTTTGCCCCCCCCCCCCCCCCCCTTTCCTTGCATTTAAAATTAAAAAAAAAAAAAAAAAGGTGTAACTTTTAAACATAAGTGATTTTATTTTAATCCAATTTAATCATTCCGAAATTTCTTATTTATTTTGACATCGCAAAATTCTTTCATTTTTGATTATTAAAATAACTCCAAAAATTAATGTTTTCCCTTTCATCCTAAATAAAATTTGTTTGCTGTTCATGACAGAAATAAAAACATGAACCTCGGTTTGCATTGAACACAGCATCTCAGAGTTTTCACAGGAGTCAAGTGCTTTTCTGATACAAACATTCTATTCAGCACTGAATAATTTAAACTCATAGAGAGAAGATTACATATGTACTCTTGGGAAACATTTATCATATATTATCGCTACTAGCAGTCTCTGGAGAAGATTTTTTCTATTTATAGTATGCTCAAGAATAGCAATAGCGAATGTGCAACATTTCTACAGTATTTGAATTTTGCAGAAAATGAATTTTTTCTTGAAATATCTCTATTCATCTTTTCATTATTTTTTAAAACTTTGATTCAGAAATGAATGACATTTACCATACATGGAAGACTGGAATGAATTCAAGAAGATAACGTAATCAGTTTACAAAAATACATGAAAATAAAGTATTAAAAATGGTAAAAGAAGCTTTATTCATGTTTCACTGCATTTTTGATTCCATTGGTTATAGAAATTTATGCTCATTTCGAACCTCAGTTTACATTTTTACACTGTTAGTTGGAAATAATAGAAAAATGTTTTTAAAATGAATGGATAATTGTTTTATTTTTTTAGCAAATTGGTGGGCATTTTGAAGTTCATAAAATGGGATATTTAAGTGAAGTCTGTTTAAATTCACATTTTCTTTAATGCATTTATCTCTTAGCATATAACTTTCAAAAATAAACGATTCTAGATTTACGTCAAGAAATAATATTTAGTTTATCAGATCTTGCGGCTTAGAAAAGGTCTTTTTATGTAATGAAATGACATGAAAGCAATAATATCTCGAATTCGCTGCGAATTGAAAAAAATAATTTCATTTATAAATTAAAAGAATTTTGAATCATCATGCAAGCAAAACTTAAAATTAAATGAATGCAAAGAATTTTAGAAAACTGAAATTGAAGAAAAATTGTAGTATTCATATTAAATATATACAAAGCAGGTATCATAGAAAACACAATTTGAAAGCTATAATTATGAGTAAATTTGTAGCATTCATTACTTAAATTAAATTACCATGATAACACCCAGAAAAAGAAATGAAAATTATTTATTTAATATATAATCATTCTAACATCTTAAATTGCATCGACTTGGTTTTTAGTCCGCATATTCACTATTATTACAAATGTTAAATGTTTGACTATAATAAAATGAAATAAAGATACTCGTGGAGCTCTGAAGAAAAAGAAAAGTCCAGCTTCCAAATGGAAAATATCAACTTAAAATGCAGGTGAATCAAGATTTTTTTTATAAAAAAAGAATAAATTTAAAAGAAAACCACATTTTTATTGTTATGTTAAAATACTCTATTCAAGAAGATTCTAAAATTTTTAAAGACCAAAGTTACGCCACGAAAAGATACCTGTAGCTCTTTGAATTAATCTAAATTTATGGCAGAGTGCTTAGTTCTTAATTCTCTAGCTGCCAAAAGGGGCTCTTGTTTTCGTGCAGCCCCAAAATAGTCGTCCCTGATTACTTATGAAATATACGTGACTTGTTTAATCTAATCTTATTTCTTTCAACCGATTCGTAATACTTTAGTTTGAATAACAGATGCCTAATTGATGTATAGATTGATATATAATTGTAATTGCAACCTCATTGTTAAAAAAAGGATAAATGCGCCATTTTTTTTTTTTATTTTCATTTTGCTTCTGCAATAATTGTATTAAAGTTAAAATATATTTAATTTAATAATTTATCGTTTGATTTGTTTTTATAACCTGCAATGCGATGAAATTGGCAGGAGTAAATTACCAAGTTGGGCTCTGACCTCCTATCGGAATGAACTGTGTGAGCTAGCCTTTCTTCGGTTTCTATGTTTGCCCAGAAGTTAGAAATATAAATGATATTTATGGGTTTTACAATTAAATATTGAAAATGCTTGAAAAAATTATCTGAAAAGAATATTACTGTCCACTTCAATATCTTAGAATTTGCTTTAATTCTAATATTTAATTGAACGAGTTGATTTTTGAAACATAATCGTTTGTTTTATCATTTTTGTTATCAGATTTTTGCATTGTTTTCGTTCGGTGGATGTTTTTGTGCTTAAAATGTAACAAGAGGGGCCGCGAACTCACGGCCGGCAATTTTCGGCGGGACGGGGGTTCGAACCTTGATGCTACTTTAAACCCATCGTGTAGCTGGGACTGATGCACGTTAAATCTGTTGATACCCAAAGTCCTCCTGTTGTCATGGTGTGGAAGTTAGAAGAGGGGTTGCCAGCTCAGGTGTCATCCTCGTCACTTAACCGAGGTTCAAAATTACAAGGTCCGTCGTTAACAGCCCTCGTGTTGTTTCTAGTGCGACGTTTATGAAACAAAATTAATTTTATAAGAAGATGGTGACGGAATAAAGAATGCAATGATATACGTAGAAATAGTCATTTTATTTTTGAATTTTTAGTTCATCATGCAAGATAGAAATATCTTTTGTGGGTAATAATATAATCATATTATATAACTTTTATTAAACCTTAGTATGGAAGATTTGAGTAATAATTATTAAAAAAGAAAAAGATTAGCATCTTTGGTGGCGAAATCTATTCCTTGCAAAATTTTGCAGAGAACAATTTTTTTGTATTGAATTCATTAAACAATTACCGCAACTGAAATATTAATAATTCACATTTGTCTTACTATGACGTTATACGCATAGAAGAGAGTCTATTTTGACATTTATATTGGTCGTTATTTAATTTTTAATATACATCTAGCACTTAGATTTCCAAAAGAGCTAACATACAATCTAAGGTACAGATGTTCGGGAGCCTATTGTCTAATCGTATGTGTATGCTGTATGCTTTTTTAGCCATATTGCCTAGATTAGCGAGCATTTGATGGAGACTGGTAAACAATGTTACGAACATGAGGTAACGCTTCCCTGTAACATTTCTCTTATGAAGAAAAAGAGACATTTACAGAGGTATCATCAATTATCTAAGGAAAGTTTAAGCAATGACCCCACAATTTTGGCGACAGATTTAATGAGCATTTTGTCGAGAAACTTAGCGAATTAGACAAATAGAATATTTCATAAGGTGCTGGAATCTTAGCAAAATATCGACTAGGAAGAAAATTACGGACTTTTCCTGAATTTTCCATGGGATGTCATATCTGACCGGAACAGGAATAAATACGCCTAGAGACTGAGAGAGGAGTCTGTCTGTTTTTGCAGTCGGCTTTAGAGATTGACTGGGAAATCAATTATTAAGCCATTGGCATTTGGAAGTGGATCTACCAGTACCGTGTCGCGAGAATTTGCGGAGATGCAGCATGTTTCTGCCGAAACACGGAGGAGCTGGTCTTGGAAGTGCAGAGCATCAACTGCGGAGGTTTGTCCTTTGAGTGAACTAGTAAACTGGTGCGCTGAAAGCTGCTGATACAAACGTGATTGTCATTACAAATCTGTTTGTGTTTCTGTATCTGTGTCGCTAATGTGTTACAGGTGCTGTGTTTTCAGTTTGTGCTGCTACTGTCCAAGCTCTGCTATTTGTGTGTCCTCCTGAAGATTTGTGAATAAAGCGTAATTTGTGTGCCGTTATCCTCCATGATTTTCACTCTTAATTAATCCAGAATTTCCTTAACAATATGTTTTGCTACCACAGATATAAGTATTTAACATAAATAATTTGCAAAATTAGCGAACAGTTTAAAATACTTATAGTTTTGTAAATATGCACGACAGATCTAATTTGTGAAAATGATAAGAAAAACAAGTCACAATCAAGTAAATCAAATAACACAAAACAAGTCACAAACATCTCACATTTTGAAAAGGGGTCAGGGGTGATATTTTTTGGTGGCTAATAAAAGGATTGATAGTTAAAACAGATTTTCTCGGTTACAATACAATTTACCCTCAAACAACGCTGTTGCGTTCTAGTAGAGTTCAAGGTGCAGAAATTCATATTTTGGCATATCGACCTTTAAAATGTCTTAGTCAGATTTGACTAAGACGCTTAAGGTTTCAAAGTCTTTTCATGCAGCCAGGTATTTCAGGCACTCCATAAATTTATTTGATTCTTTTTAAGCCATGCGCATTAATTAAGATAAGAAAATTATGTAATATGCGTCGCAAATTCTCCTTTTTCTAAAAAAAATAATAAATTACTAGAAGCATAATTTTGATCATGATAACATTTCACAATATCGTTTTCAACTAATTTCCAAAATTTGATTTTTCAAATAATGAAATATTAGTTTTTTAACAGGAAATGTTAATGAAAATAAAGATCTTTGATATTTAAAAATAAAGACTTGTTTCCATGTAAGTTTAAGTTTTAATTGAGATTTAGTTTTTTATTGACATATTTTATTGCTTGAATACAAACATTATAAATGAATAATAAAACAACATATTTTTAAGTATTAATATATATTTTTGTAAATAAGAATCGATTTTTGAAATCGTTATATAAATATCGAAACTTTAAATCTGTATCGAAACGAAAAATTCTTTCGATTTATAGTTCTGAAGAACAGGCCTTTTTCTGTAGAAAATACAAGCATTGCGAATAAGTTTCAAATGAAAATTCATTCCAATTTTCTTTTTGTCTGAATTCTTTTTACTAATGTTTTATATGCATTGATAATGTGCATAGATAAAATTGCATTTAAAAATTTTAATATTCATAATCTTATTAAAGTTCTGCCATTTAGTGAGATCGTTATTTCATTAAGGTAAATTTCATCGAACTTATCAAAATTGTGTTATAACTTCAATCACATAATAATATTATACAAACACATATTGAATAAATACAGGACTGGAAAGCTATTTTTTTAGCTCATTACAGAATTTAATTTCAATATTTTCATCAAAAATTGTTTCATCCTCCGCTATCAACACTTGCTATCATTGATTAACCTATCGTTATATTGAAATTCTTCGTGGATCGATTCTCAACATTCATTCATTTCAGGAGCAACGGATTCTTGGCAAGTCTTAGCTATCATAACTATTCGCATTTTTTGCAACGTTTTCCAGCTTCGTATTTTTATGTCCACCGTAAAACACATTTGAACAAAATTTTCCGGGAGCAACTGACCTATAGCTCAAGACCCCGGGAGGAAAAATTGGAAAACTTTTCTTCGTGGCATGACATTTAGCAAAATTAAATCTAGAAGAGAAAATAAAATTCTTTTTTTTTTCTTCATATATCAGTATGAAAATCAAGATTTGTGACGGGTTAAAGGGTAGAGTAAAATTATTACCAAGAATATGACTTAAATAAAATCCGCAGATATATTACGCGAGGGGAAAGTTATTTTTATTACTCTCATATCAAAAATAGAATTGATGAAAAATCAGAATAAAAATAGTGATGTATGAAATTCATACATATAATAATAATAATTTGACTAACACGATTTCTAATTAAGTCTTTCGGGGGGAAGACTGACTCTTAAAATTTATGTATCGAAGTGAATGAGAAGGAACAAATAATATTGAAGTTCCTGAAAAAGATTTGAAAGTAAGAGTTTCGCTTAAGGCTCCTATCTATCAGCCATCTTAAGTTCGACAACATTTTGCCAATTTTATGGAATTTCTGCTTACGCTTTCAAATTTGAACTACTGCATTTATTAAAATGATTCAAAAGTGCATTCGTAAGAATTAAAACAAGGAAGTTTCCTATCTGTTGACATTTTTTTTAAAATTTTTAAAAGTAATTAATAATCTGTTTAAGAGATTTCCCTCTGTCGATTTTCAGACCTTTAATAAAAATAATTAGATAAATAATAATATAAACTTTTTGTAATATCGGTAGAAAAATGAAAAAAAGTTCTCCATTTTTGACTCTTACGTAGGCACTCTTCATTGCATTCAAATCAATACATTTATCTAGATTTGAGGTGGCAATTAGATATTCAAAAGGATTAACATCACTCTTACGAATGCAAATTAACTGTCGTGTGGAAGCTTAAAATAACATTAATAGTGAATTTGCAGTGAATTTCTTGAAAAGAGAATTACCATAATGATACGAGACCTAATTTCAAAGGAATTAAAAATAATTAGGGAATAATGGGTATTTGCGTGAATATCACTAAATAGTGTACTGAAAACTAAACAAGTGATACATTATTTTATGTTGTAATAATTTTTTGAAAATTATATATCTTTAATTGAAAATGTTTTACTCTTAACAAATAATTAAAGTAATTTTTAATAAATTCTGGAAGAGTATTTAAATTACTAGAAATCTTACAGGAAGGAAATATTTCAGTACAATATCTCACAAAAACCTGAGATGTTTTTAAATTGAAAAAAAAAGAAAAGAAAAATTAGCATATATGAATTACTTATTATTCTGTTTAAAAAATCTAATATGCTGATTAGAATCTACTTTTATTAAATGATCAGTTTAAAATAAAAAATATTAGTAAAAAATGCCTTGTTATTGTCGAAATAAATTTACCTAAGCTGAATATATCATTTTTTCAGCTGTCATTTGTGATAAAATATAAGAAATCCACTTTATGTATTAGATCGCATATTTAGACAAGTAAAAGTATACGTATTAAATAAGAAATTAATAGTTTGTTACTTTATATTTATTATTAAAATGTAGTTATTTTCTAGATTCGCTCATTTCTACTCTTTGACAGAAACATATAGCTATTTTGTATAACCATATTGGATAAATTCGATATAGAATTTAGAAATAAAGAACTAATTTACCTCAAAGAAGAATAATTAAACCAGAACATGATTAAAACATGAGACATCAAATATCGCAGAAGCCATTCCCCAAACATACAGATAGTTATCAAAATAATGGAAACATCTATAAATATTAACAGTGCATATGAACAGGTTTTATATTAATTATCTACGTGTCTGATCGCCACTATTTATTATTTGAAAACTGTAAATATATTGTTGTACTTTCTGCAAGTTATTATGAAGCTCGGACTTTCTTGATTTTTCTTAGTCGTGAGAGTTGTCGGATCTTACAGAATTTCAGAGATTCTTGGAGCTCGTCTTGTAGGAGTATATCTAAATACAACTGCTGACGTTGCGGGGATTTCTCGAGGTACAGTCTCGAAAGTCATGACAGCATAACACATGCAAGAAAAAACAATATCCGCCAGACTCAGCTGTTTACGATAGCGAAAGTTAATTGAGAAAGACCATTGGAAGCAGAATGTGGTATCCTAAAAGAAGACAACTGCAACAAAAGTGACTGAATAATTAAATAAGTATCTGCAGATTTCTCTATCAACGATAACATTTAGAAAGAGCTGCACTTATAACAAATCTACGCTGGAATAGCTATTCCCAAGATACTTGGCACAGTTGTTTCAAATGATATCATGAATATAGAACAATCAAAATATGCTTGGAAGAAAGTAAAATTGTTAAATGAACCATAGTTTACATTTATTCCCACAACTGCAAGTGTTACGTCCAGATTGCCTAGTTCCAACTGTGAAGCGTGAAGGCGGTTCTGTTATGATTTGAGCAGCGTTTTCGTGATTTGGTGCAGGCCCTGTCATAACTGTAGAAAGCCAAGTAACCACAATGTAGTTCGGGGATATTCTAGCCGTCTAGATACTCTCCATGGTTCAAATATTGTTTTCATCAGGAGATGCAGTCTTCCAGATGACAATTGTCCATTACATACAGGCCGCGATAGCTTAGTGGCCATCATCGTGATCTCGCAGCCGGCGGCTTACGTCGAATGGTGGGTTCGAGCCTTGATGCCACTGAAGACCCTCCGTGTAACGTGGTTTGATGCACACGAGGCTCAAAGACCTCTCGATCGTGTGGTATGTAAGTTAGGAGAGGAAGTTGCTTCATCGGGTGTCATCTTCGTCACTTGACCGAGATTCAAAATTACGAAGTCCATCGTCAATAGCTCTCGGGTTGCTTCTAGTGCAACGTTTATAAAAACAATAATCTATAATCCAAACTATACAGCTAGACCTGTTCAGACATGGCATGAGGAGCATGAAGACGAATTCAAACATCTCCCTGGAATGTTTCGATTCCCGGATCTCGATATTATTAGGCACTCTGGTGCACTTTAAAAAGCGGAGTCCACATCCGCTCTCCACCCCATCCTCTCCTTTTCTCGATCTAATCCCGATATCTTCATGAAGAATTTAATAATATTCCTTTAGACTGCATACTATTCATGACGTATGCAGTCATTTATACAAGCCAAGGTAGGCCTCTTATACTGTATTAATAAATGGTTTTATACTCTTCTGGGGTGCTCCCATCATTTTGATAACCTCCTCTATCTTATTCAAAAAAAAATGTTCCATTCAAATAACTAAAAAATAATAATACATCATAATAAAAGTTGATTTAGGAGATAGTAGATTTTCATTTTTTCTAAATTTGAATACTATTGAAGAAATTAATTGGTTTACAATTTGCTGTAGTTTAATGAATAAGAAATTTTTGAAAATTTAGCTCAATATCTGGTACAAAATTAAGACTGTTAGAGTTAAATGTTGTTTGGCGTTGAAAGTAAGTTTAATTCCACAAAAGTCAAAAAGAGGAAGCTGAAACATGTAAAATATATCAAGGCTCAATGCTTGTAATGCACGCTCAAATACGTGCTTGAGTATGATACGCTGCACCCCCTCCCCTCTCGATCATCACGCAGCAGTTTGTACTTTCGGACTGTCCTTAGGAATTCCTCAGTTTTTTTTCTTTGCATTCTCAAATGATATCTCCGTAGAAGGTCACTGACCGATTTCAGCTCATCGTTTGTCGCCAATTTGCACCTGGAGAGAGAATTACTTCTTGAGAAAATTTTCTTCCTCACTCTGGCGACTTTCTGACCCGTTTTTAAAAGAGAGCGCTGTCCAATTTAAACACGCGCTTACTACTCACCATTCTTAAAACACATGCGTAAAATAAACCGTACTGCGGGGTCAAGATGGGGCGCTACATTGAATCCTCTAGTCTCTGAAGTAATCTAATGCTATTTTGTTAGGTTTAGTTAATTTTAATAAACTCATATTTGGTGTCCTAAAAGAGTATTTTTCGTTCATTTTTTTTTATCAATTAATGTAATTAATTCAATTAGATTTTTTTTCAATCAGGAGTTACTCCTTCTATTTTAGTTCAACTACGGTACTACTAAGTGATAATTTGACCAAACTTAGACATAAACCTCTTTAACATTAAGTGTAGTAGAAACAGATTAACGAATACAAATCAATCATAATTCAGAGACAAGAGAGGATTTAATGTAATATGTTTGTCTTGACATGATAAAAATTTTGATCAAATTTAGACAAACATATATGTCAGCAATCGTGGTTAGGATAGCTGAGTGTTCATGGTGTAGGGGGTTTTACGTGTATTTTCCTTCAACTAACCTTCTAGGTCTCTAGCTGATGTTTTTCGATTTAGAACCTCGACTTGAGAATAAATCGTGATTTAAGTAAATTAACATTACTATATATGAACAGAAAAGGGGATTAGATAGATTAGAAAGACTAAACGCTTTTAAATGTTAAAGGGAGTTCGAAGATCAACGAACATATTGTATGCACAACATTGGTATCAGAAGGTATGTGATCATCGCATGGCTGTTATTGGAATTGGGCCCGATGCTTAAGTTTGTTTCCTACTTGGATGTATTTTTGAAGTGATCTAGAAAAGAAGAATCTTTGGTTGAGAGCATGTGATAGTTTCCGCTCCATTTTATCTTAATAAGTTATTTTTGGATCATTTAAGAATGGAATAAAAATTAGTTTTATTTTCCTATTTGACGATTTCTTGCGCGATATTTTAATAGATAACAATTAAGCAGTTCATGAATTATGTAGCCGGAAAGCCACAAGTGTCGCTTGTTCGAATCCTGATTTCACTGAGACTCATCGTGCGGAAAAATTAGTGCACTTTAAACCTCGTTGATATTCAAAGTCTTCACAATGGATCGACGTGGATATGGAGAGTGGAAGGTCAAATCAGGTGTCGAACTCGACATCTGACCGTAGCTCAAAATTTCAAAGCGGTGGTTAGCGGACCTATGTTTCGGGAAGAAATGAACAGTTTACAGCAAATACTACTACATTATTAAGCTAAATGTGCCATAAGCCTGAATGTAATAGTTAAAAAGACATACATGAAAATAATTCATATTGAAATATTACGTTTAAACAACTTTCAAAAATAAATAAATATTAAGAATATAAAAAAATCTATAAAATGTAATTCTGTAATTTAGATTTGGCACTCCTAGGTAAAATACTTCTATGATAGATAGGAAAGCAAAATTGCATTAAAAATCAAAAGTTATTTTCTGCCACATAACTCTTTTCAAACAGGAAATATGACATTTATAAAATTCCAAAGCCGTTAGGAGGAAAATATTTCTAATAAATCCCAAACGACTCCAGCTCTCTCGAAATCAAACCAGAAATTCAGCCATTGAGTTAAAAAAGCAGTCTATTGATCCGTGGCTGCGAAAAATACCGCTTTTTGGGCAGACGAAAGGAGAACCATTAGCATAAATCGAAAGTTCAGAAGAAAAGCCCGTTCGCACATTAAAAACAAGCCGTTCAATAATGAAGTTTTGGCATTTGCCAGATATTGAGCAGCGTTCGACGAGAATGCTTTCGTAGAGAAATGGCCTGAGATTAATTGGCAGGTCAAAGAGAAATCGATTGTTTTCATGATCAGCCTTAGTTATGCTTCCAAAGATTTCTTTTAACAAGCTTTTATCTAAAAATTGCTTTGTACATATCCATTCGTATATTTCTAGTGAAAAAATGTACTCGTATTTTAACCAACTTCCTGTAATCCGATCGAGCCGAAATTTTACACACATGTATAACTCCGATGACAATATAATATTACGTCATGCTCGAACAGTGACGCGGACTTAGCGAGGTCCGGGCCTTGCATTTGACAACATCCAAATGAAATGAAATTTTGCACAAACGTATTAGCTCACGTACGAGTAATTGCTTTTCAGTCTTAAATTTTCAGACTGAAAAGAATTAAGGGGACTCGTTACTCTTTGAACAATTTTCTTTATTTATGTATTTAAAAGTTGGTTTTATTATGCAATATGGTATTTTTATTCTAGAAAATGGTTTCACACGAATATATGAATACATTGTTGACACAATTTTAAAAATTTATTTTTATTAGTAGTAGTAGTAATAGTATTATATTATATATATATTTTATTATTATATTACTATTATAATATTATATAATGACATTATTATTTTTATAACATAATAATAATAATAAATAGTAGTAGTATAATATTATAAATGTAGTTATTGGTAGTATCAACCAACTAATAGAATAAACCAAAGTGTTATTTGGTTTATTCTATTAGTTGGTTGATACTACCAAATAATAATATTATTTGGCGGTTGTCATGTCGAGCTTTCGTCGTCATTTTGTTGTAACTGTCGATGGGATCTGGATTCATAATTATACGAACACAGTGGGTTGCTTCCGGTGAATGTTCTCCAAAGAAGACCTAATCGGTGAGAAAATCGGCTTGAATAATGAAGGGCATCCTTACCTTTCGAATAAAAGGGGAAAAAACTATCATTTGAAAATATTACAGTGTGTTACTCCATACCTAACACGGGTGCTTTTTTCAGCAGCCTTCATATAATTTTGAAAGAAACAATTTCTGGTTTTTAGGAATTTATTATGCATCTATATCTCAGACGAAAGAAATTATCTCATAAAACTGCAAACAAAAATCTTTTTTTGTGTTTGATTAATCGATTACGTGTAATCTACATGACTTCGACAAAGGGAAATTTCTTTTAATCTGATGTATTACGAAAAAATTCCGGTGAAAATTAAAAACTCTTAAAAAGTCGAAAGAGGAAATTAATGTTTCTGACATTTTTTTTTTGCCATCGTATGATAAATTACTTCATTTAACCACGGCAAAAATTTGGTTGCATTACAATACTTGACACTACACATAATTGCGCTGGTATTTTTATATTTGTTTCATTATTTTAAAACACACTCCGGCTACAAAATTTTGTTAAAATGTTATATTGCCATACAAAGGATATGAAAAGTAGTTATATTAATGCAAATTGTTATTTATGTGTGTTCAAATACTTATTATCATGTTTATTATTTTGTTTAGCTTGTAATTTTGTACTTTTATTTATTTGTTTAAATTTAAATAGATAATAAAAATTCTAACTAACGAAAAGCTTTTAGCATTATATATGCTTACTTTTCCATGTCGCTTATTAATAAGCATTATGGTAATACAGACTAATATATACATCTGTTAGTTATTCTCCTTTCTCTGAGCCACTATAGAGCCGCCGTGTAGTGCGTATGATGCACATTAAGTCTGTCGAGTCTAAAGGTCCACCCATTGGCGTGGTGTAGAATTTTGGAGAGGACGTTAGCTCATATGTCGTCCTTGTCACTTAACCGAGGTTCAAAATGACGAGGTCCGTCGCCAATAGCCTTCGTGCTGCTTCCAAGTAGGGCGTTCATAAACTATTAATCAATCAAAACCTTTCTCGGAAATTTTTTACGGGAAATCTCTCCGAATATTCATCTTATTCGGAACAATCTTTTGTATGTGAATATCTTTTTTATTATTATTAATCATTTTTATCTCTTTCATTTTATCAATGAAATATTCAATTGATTTTGAAAATTGACCAAAGTCTCACTGTTTTCTATAATTTATAGATTCTTTTCTATATAATCCGTTTTTAGATTGACAATAAAATGTAAGTTTTCCTGCTTTAAATAATTCACATGTTTATAAAAAGAGCTCATTTGTATCATATTATTGAAACTGTCTGTTATAATAATAATTATTATGATTCATTAAGCAGGAAATTAAAATAACATACATTAATTATACACAATCATGCAAAAAAGAGAAAAAAAAATTGTTTTTATTTGAAAACTAGGCATGAATCACTTAGACATAATTGTGCAAATGCAAATGCATTTACTTTACTCTCTTTGTATATATGGTTATTGATTTTATAGGTTTACGCTAAGTACAATAACAATAAAAGTCTTCTAAAATTAGGATTGTAAGCAAATTTATACAGTTTCTTTATAATCAAGTAAGCTACGCAAAATGAACAGCTTAAAAGACAAAAAAAATTAGTTTTTTTTAAAAAAAAAAGTTAAAAAAAACACAACAAATTAATAAGGAAAAATAACATAATAGGTAAATGAAAGAGTATCGATTTATTAATTATTACTTTTGCTCTTAGAAGCAACACAAGATCATCATTTTGAACCTTTGTCAAGTGATTAGGAAAATACCTGAGCTGGCATCCCAATCTGCAAACTTCCACATCCCTCTATTGGGAGGACTTGAAACCTCAACAGATTTAATGCGCATCAGCCCCACTACACTCTTGGTCTTAAACTGCACCAGGACTCGACGGACCAATCGGTACCCCTACCATGAAAAAAAGTAAGATTTGTTTGTTTCAAGAATATTTGTTTCAAGAATATTTCATTAATTATCTGTTTTTATTTCAATGCTTCGCTGTTTGTAGCAATTACAGCTGATTTTTTTCACTATGAACAAAGTAAAATAACTTTTACTATCAGTAAAAATCTTTCACTGAAAACAAAAAGAGTTAAAAACTTTAGTGGTGAATGTTGACTAAACCGATTTAGTGGTGAAATTTGGAAAATTTTCATGTTATTTAAAGTATTGCATTAGTAAAATATAGCTTACAATTAATGAAGCATTGGAATATAAACCGAAACTAATTTAGAAGAATATAATTCAAAAATAATGTTATAATATGATTTATTAATAAGTAATAGGATATGTGAAAACATGTTATGAAAGTTATAAAACATAGGAGCATGTATTCTGAAAATGATAAGATTTTGAAACATAATATTGAATACTGGAACCTATTACCAGAAAAGAACTAACACGCTGGAACCCGTTACTTAAAAATAACCGCTTAGATCACCACTACATTTGAGGTATTTCGAAAAATGAATCAAACTCAATTCTTTAAGCATATGTTGGAGCATCCAGTCAATTAAAATCATAGGCTTGGGAGTTTATATCAGTATTTGGTAATTCTTATCACTGAATTGCATTCATCCTAATAGTACACAAATTAACCAACTGTGAAATACCTTTCTTAATAAATGAAGATATTTTATTTCTTTTTTGTGTGAGTTAGTATATGTTTATATATATCATGTAAAATACAGAATTATTCGATTCATCCGATTTCAAAATTCTATATTTTCAAAAAAAAAAAAAAAAATGCACAGAATGATAAGTAATACATGAATACAAAAGAGAACTATGGAAGGTTCATATTGTAAAATAGATGGTCCTCGTGTGTTATTCATGATGCTATTTCACAAAAGTTGCTTTAGAGGCTTTCATGGAACTACCTTGCTGTTGTATCGGTTCTCAGGGGACCAGATGACTTGATGTTATTTCAAAATTCCATACTTTTAAAAATAAAAGACACAGTATTGTAAATAATGCATGATTGCGAAGGGAAAATGTAAAGTTATTTTTTACACGCGTTCAATATAATATTTTTCGTTACACGTATAATAACTATTCGATATGTAAATTTCTGTCAAACACGTTGAAAATAGTAAGTGGTAATTGACTGTGCAGCAGCAGAAATCCGCTGTTTAAGTTCACATAAATTTATGGGAAATGGGAGCGTATACACTTTGTTATATTTTACAAATCCCCAACTGAAGAAACCACATGGGAATCGCAAAAAGGTGACTTAGGTGGCTAGCTGTATTAGATCAAGTCATCTGGTTCACTTAGACCGATCCACCTGCGAGATAGCTCCGTGAAAGCTTATTATACAGCTTTCGTGATATAACTTCACGACGAACACACGAAGACCACCTATTGTTCACAATGTAAAACTTCCACTGTTTTCCTATATATTCCTGTATTACCTATCATTCTGTGTCATTTATTTTAAAAATAGGGAATTCTGAAATCGGATGTATCATTTTGAATAACCCTGTTCTGTTAACTGATAAAAAAAAAAAATATTGAAACTTTTTTCGTTGTTGCTCTATGAGAAGAATTTGACCTTGGAAATATCTTCGAGTTTGTTTCCCTAGCCTGCCGAGCCTAAATGTGTTACAATACATCTCTTTCCGAGAGAAGTTTCCCGACCCTTGGTTTAGACAAAAGAAATGCAGACCTAAAAGAAAAGTTAAATCTTTTCAGGGCGAAAAATTTTGTAAGAGGAAGTAGATTGTATAAAAAGCAAAAGTAGGAGTGTGTGTGTGAGAGAAATGGTGATCCCCTTTTTCACATGGGAAATACTGAAACAAAAAATATAAAAACGACACTCAGCCATTCGGTCTTTCTGAATGGCGAAAAGCAGATCCAGAACAAAGAGCGAAAACACATTTATTAAAGAGAAAAAACCTTAGAAAAGAAGAGAAAGAGGTGTAAGAAAGAGTAACGGTTTTCTGAAAGCCGTTTTGCAAAAATAATTAAATAAGAATCCTTCTTTATATGAATTTTTTATATATTCTTTCTTTCATATGAATTCTTTTTTTTCCCTTTTTTTCATTTTATTTTCGCACAGCATTATTTTGGTTTTCGATTTTTATTTCTCTTTACTCCGTTTTATTTGAATAAAATTTTTAGTCTCTTCGAAATAAATCTATAGTTTCATCTGTATTTGTCTAAAATTATCGAATATGAACAGCACTGTATAATTTTATAAATCAAATATCAAATCAAATGTTATTGAAAAAGAAAAAAAAGCATATTTAAATGAACTTTAAAATAAGCATTACTTGAATTTATTTTATTGTTTCCAGGCATATTTTATAACAAAATCCAGCAAAAAATTTCTTAAAATACAACTAATAATTAATACCTTTTATCTATTTTGAGTGATTTAAAAATATTTCACATAACATTCTCTTTATATAATATCTTTCAATTACATTTTATTGATGCGTCAGAATTATTAAATGTAACTTAATTAAAATCATTCCATAAAAATTTATTTTATTTTTTAATTCCGAATAGTGGTGAATAACCATAATCAGATGTTTTCTATTGAAGCGAAAGTTGACATCATTCCTGAACTTGTAACTATGCTTGTAAATTACATATAAAATTTCCTTTGTAATCGTATAAGTAATGATGTACAGGCATTAAGATTAACTCTCTCTCTTTATATATATAACACATGGATCAATAAGTCCCGATACTGTGCGGTCGTTTTTCTTGCGATTTCCTCCTTCAAACGCACCAGCAAGTCAATATAATAATCACTGTTGATCGATTTACCTTTTTCGAGGTAGTCAATGAAAATCACGCCATGCGTATCCCAAAAAACTGACGCCATGACTTTGACAGCTGACTGCTGCGTTTTCGGACGGCTTTCGCCAGCTGTGCGCCACTCAGATGACTGCCGCTTCGACTCTGGAGTGTAGTGATGTATCCATGTTTCGTCCATGGTCACGTAACGACGCAAGAAATCTTTTTTGTTGCGAGTAAATAGCGATAAACAGCTTTCTGAATCATCGACTCGTTGCTGTTTTTGTTTCATCGAAAGCAATCACGGCACCCACTTGGAAAATACCTTTTTCATGCTCAATTTTTCATGAAGGATAGTAAATACACTTCCATATGATATCTGTGTCATCTCAGCAATCTCACGGAGCTTCACTTTACGATCTTTCATTATAATTTTTGTCACTTCACTCACATTTTCCGGTGTAATGGCTTCCACAGGTCTACCCGAGCGTTCCGCGTCATTTGTGTCGATACGACCACGTTTAAACTCGGCAAACCACCGACAAATCGTTGCTTTTGATGGACAAGAGTCCGGGTAACATTTTTCAATCCATTGTTTCGCTTGCACGGTGTTTTTACCCATTAAAAAACAATGTTTTATCAGAACACGAGAGAAACTCGGTTTTTTCCATTTTTTAAACAAACTACAAAACGACTTTACTCCAACCTTAATAACTCAGCTGTTTCTGGTTTGATCGACTTAAAATTTTAACACGTTTCAAGCAAAGGTTAGTACTCTAGAAAGACCTGGTTACTGGTTTACTACGAGCGCCATCTCTGGGTTAGTCTCGGGACTTATTGATCCATGTGTTATAATACTCGTATGTAAAAAAATTTCCTTCTTACTGTGCATGTTTTCTCTTTAATTTGTACCACATGTTAGAACAATGATGACGTGTCTGTAGTAAGTTATAAGTTTTTCAACACGCTTGAGTTTATTGGACCTTAATGGTATAGTTATTATAATTCTTTTTGAATCACAGTTATTAATAGGTGACAGAAATTTTAGATAATTTTTATGATTACAATAGTATATTTAGGTCTAAACGAATATGTTTCCTTTGTTTACATTCTTCCTTTTTTTCTTCAGTTGAATTTTTGATTTATTTTTGTAGTTCTGATTAATGTTTGGTTTTACACCCCATCTTGTTACGATACAATTCATTAAAGTGTGATGATTGGATCCATAATATTGGTATAAATACTCTTTATTCTATTCTAAAGTAGGGAATAGTGTTAATTGCATTTCTTATACTTTGCTATGATTTAAAATGATTTGATTCTTAAATAGTATGTAATGATTACTAAGAGTTTTGGATGAACTAAATTAATATATTTTTTGATGAATTTAAATAACACTTTGCCCTATTTCCATAAAAATATTTTACATTTGATAATATTTGTAATATGATTTTTAGTTTTTCTTTTTTACTTCTTGTTCTTTCCTTTATCTGATCTTGTTTACATATTTATAATCTTGATACTTTTAAATCAAGTATTTTTTGCATTAATATTGTTAAGAAATATGCATTTTTTAAAGAAATTTTCTGTAAAAGACAAAATCTGTTACAGTGAGGCGCATTAACTAATTGATTTGTCTCGAGACAGTGACGTTATATGAATTGGATTCACTGAGATTTATGGCTAGGTGTAAATTAATTTACTGGAATTAACTTCAACGGAATACAAATATACTAAAAACATGAGTAACTTTTTATTATTTTTTGTCGGTAAAATTTGAGTTGCCAAGTATAAAGTTTTTCAATGGGCTTATAAAATTTCTTAAATTTGTATTAAAATTATAACACACGATACAGTCTCTTTACGTTGGATCCCTTTAACTTGGATTGGTTAGCCCGAAGAATTTTTTTAAAATTTGAAATATTGTTCCGAAAACTCCATAATAACATTCATTTGCTGCACCCTCGAATTTTGCTAACAACAATAATAATTTTCTTTACAGGAATTTTTTAACAGCTATAAGAGTATGGGGAAAGTGGGAGGGACTACTAAAATATTCTGTGTAGTCACCAAAAGTTTGGTTGCGCTTTTTATCAGCAGAGATAAACGATGCTTCATTGTCTGAATGGAAATTGCAATGAAACAATTTTAAACAGCTTTTATTGTTAGCAAAACAGGCGTCTTATCTTCTATAAATATGATTCATATTCGATTTGTTCAATATAAAGACAATTTTTTGCAAGCGTGTTTTATTTTATATCATCCCCCCCCCATTCTTCCGGTTATCCCGATTTTTCGATAACCTGGAACGAAACTGGTCTCAATTAAACCGAATAAACGAGTTTTCCCTTGAATAACAAAAAGTCTTTGGAAAATAAATACGACTGTATGAGATAAGAAAAAAGCCTGATTGTGCAGAGAAAAATAAGTTAATAAATAAAAATCAATGTTATCACGTGAATATTGCGATATGTGATTTAAAATAGTTCTCGAAGATGACAAAAAAAGCGCAAACATTCTGCACAGTAGGAAGATCAAGGACAACACATCCACAAAAGACTTATCTCATCGAAAAACAACCTCTTTGAAACCGATTTTTTTTTGCATGAGAAATGCTTATCTCAAAGAGTAAATTCTCTATACATGATTGGCAAAGTAAAACAAATGCTAGATAGACATTAATGCGAACTTATATTGATTCAATTTTTTTCCTAAATTTCCTGCATGAGGAAAAAAAATCTCTGAAACTGCTGCCATATTTTAATGCAATCTTTTTATTTAACTTGTTCATATGTATATATTTCCTCAAAAAACGTATGTTCAAAATTTGTACTCGAATTTTAACCCACGCCACGGCTTCACGCCATGTCACGCTTCCCTACCCTCGAGATGTGACACCACGGCTTTCCTATCTAGTTTTTGATCGATATCAATTCAACTACAAGGTTCAATCACCAATTAATCAGTCAGAAAAATCATACAGTCAGATCTATAACTTATCTTATGAATAAACTAAAAACCAATTTTACGAATGTGAGCAGAACCCTTTCACACGTTCGCGATTAAAGATTAATATTATTAAATTCTTCTTATCTTACAAACTATATAACTGGTTCCGAGTCGGGAATTAGCAGTTGTAACCTGGATCTGATAACATATCGATTCGCACATGATCACTTGTAACACCCTCTGGTTATTACCTACACTTTTTTTTCTTAATTAATCACAAGAAAATACACAATCAATTGAACAGAGAGTCGAGTCTAATTGTATGCAGAAAATCAATTTATTGACTTCACATTCCTCAATTATTAAAGTATAATATTACTTTCCTCTTCACTGAGTCTAAACCTCCTAATAGCGTCCAAACTAACGTTCACTAAAGTCTAATTTTACTTATTCAATCGAACCGATCGGGTTCGAGTCGAGAACCACTTAGCTATCTCGTTTACGATCACTTTGATCGCTCCTTAGATAACGAACGACCGCCGGTTCGGATGTTTCACTTTGATTTTCTTTCACTTTGTCTAGTTGTACTACCGAATCATTAATTTACAATTCATCGATGCTTGTGAATGTAATTTATCTACTACCTTCACTTCACTTCACTTCACAACTTCAATTAGATCCCCACTAATCGCGTTTCTTCCATTGAGTGAGAACTTCGCTTTCAATCATTCAACCAAAAGTATTCACGAAGTTAACTGAAGGGAGAAAACACGAAAATCCACATGATAATTTAAGATTGAGTGTCGAGTGCTAAATTGCTCCTTCTCCTCTGCATAAAAGCACACCCAATCTCTTTATCCAAATCTTCCGATCTCTCTGTTCTTCTTCCAAGCTTTCATCTCATATTGACTACAATTTCTATAAAGCAAAGTTAACCTACATAACTCTCAAATTCAGGCTGTCGAATGAAACCACATCATAGAAATGCCGTGAGATCAGTTCAGTGGAATTATGCACGGAAACCTCATTACATTATTGTGGGATAATAAGCAATCCTTATCCCTCCAATACTAAAGAAATCCTATACTATATTTCTTTGGCTTGCAACCACACAACTACAACTCGTAGTTGCTCTGTACGTAACTCTGTACTTTAGCAACCAAGTTATGGTGGCGAGCCAATCAGCATGAAGAATCATAGGTTACAGTCATGCATTAGGTATTAGATTTTCATCCTGAAACATCGATTGGAATCGAGTAGTGCCCGGATTCGCTTCTATCACTTATATGTGCCGTCACAAGTTACTCAAGTTCACGCAAGTTGGAAGTACAGAAATATATTAATCTTTGTATTCATAGAATGATCTGGAAATCAATACTTGTTTTAAATATATGGAGCAAAGCCCTCTCGTGTCCACCATAAAAGATTATCAGAAATGCATATTCATCTAAATGGGCTTAAAAATGGGCCCGAGTCAGGTCATAATTAAACATCAGATTATTCTTTCTTCACAGCGTTAACACACGTCTAATCTAGCAGTTCAAATCTTATGATCTCTCCCTCTCTAATACCTTGCTATTTAACTCTTCGCGGCTTATAAATGCAATTTCATCATTCTATTCACTCCATTTCAATATTTCTATTCAAATGTACATGAATCCTGTTTTATTTACAAGAAGAGATTTTCGAATTAAATAACGTTATATGAAAAGCCCAAAAATCAGTTGGAAAGAAATACACGTGGAAGTCCGTTTAACTGATGCTCATTCGATACAACTATCATGTTATGTGGTGTAGAAAACGAAATATCACATCATATTTCGTGTTTGAGATTCCTAACTGATGTTCAGGGTTACCTTACACTTCGCCAACAGTCCAATCCGTAATTTAGCGATACTTTAAAATGTAGTCAAATCCTTTAAAGATGACTTAAGTGAGGAAGGGTGATTGTTGTACTTTAATTAAATTTAAGACGTCGGTTTAAAAAAACTCCTGTTTCTGATGACAGATGGCGATGCTGAAGTCAGGTGACCATCTGTACTGATTTTATCAGTACGACTCTGATTTTTAGTGTTTCATCCGAGCTATTCGTAAAATTTAATTTACATACAAATATGTACTAATTTCCGTAAATTTACTGGTTTGGAAAGACGAAAACAAATTAGTTTATCACTATTTCAAAAATTCGATTTTTGAAAAAATAATATTTAGTTAATTCCCACGGAATTTTATTCACAACAAAATTAATTGTCACAAAACTCAATTAACTCTCCAGAAAAATATAAGAAAGAATTTTTTTAAAAAAGAAGTGTGAGATGCTATGGTTCTAAATTTGTTCCGGTAGGATTTTCTTTATCACATATGTTTCGTCAATATCTCATTTTCGTTCCCTTTTTATTAAATTTAGTCAATATGCTTAAATTAAAGGTACTCTTACTATTAAAATAAACTTTTGTTTGTTTTAATTAAAGGAAATTCGTTCCTAAATTTTTCGTGTGTGTTCTTATTTTTAATTTTTGAAAAATAATAACTTGTGTTACGGAAAGTAGACGTTACCATTTAAGTGCTAAAATCTGTTAAAAAACGTCCTAATAAATTTGACACTGATTCATAGGTTAGTTTTGATTTGGCAGTCATGTACTGTTCACTATCAATGAGACCTGGTTTCTTCATGATGCTTCGGAAGCCAAACAAAAGTCAAAACAACGGGTTACCGCCGGTAAAACTGATCTGAAGTAGGCGAAGATGGTCGGAAAAGCTATGGCTTTGATTTTTTTATGATGCGAAGAGCTGCCAGAACAAACTTTTCGAAAAAAAGATAATGATAAATGCATGACAACAGAGAGTTACCCGACACCCATTTCCGTTTCCTAAAGCTCCATTTCCTAATCCTAACACGGGTACTTTATGAACCACTCTCGCATAACAGTGTAGATTGGAAATCTGAAAAAGGCTAGTTTAGATGTGTTATTTTCGACCAATTACCGGGACCCATAGTTGGAGATGTGTGAGATTAATAAGTTTCCATTAAGTTCTCCTATAATGAATGATAAGTACCAAATAAATAGATAATATTGCCTTAACTGCAGTCGCGTGATACTATTATAACGCTACTGCAAATTTCGTGATCAACAGGCTATGCAGTTGAGTATCGAATTTATTATAGTCTGAAAGTGGAGATTAATGGAGTTGCACCACATTAAACTACCTACGCTTGGAAGTCTACATATAATTGGAAAGTTTGTAAATGGAGATGTAATTTCAATATATACTCATGAAATGCTGATGATATTCGATTTTTGACTACTCCATTTTGAGCCAGTACTAAAATCATGAGTCGGAAGGGGGGGGGGGGAAAAAATCAGTATTCCATTCTGAAGCTATAATACAACGATACAACACAAATTAAATTAATTCTGACGAAAATCGTTGCTTAGGATAACAACAGCTTTTGCTTATTAACTTTAATGGGGTTTCAAAACTTTCTTGTGACATGTGTAAAACAAAGGGATAGTTTATATAATGACATTCTCGTTGTGTGACACAGATCCAGTGTCACAAAATTCCATTCTGTTGCTTTCGATAGTAAGTAGTCATGGTGGAAAGCTCACGGCTGAATTTTTTTATGACGAGTCGTGAACATTATATCTGTCAAACAGAAAGAGTAAGCTACATTAATTATGTAGAGAAAAATTGAAAAACTGAAATAATTTAAATGATTTTCGATTTCACTCATCACTAAACACGAACTGCTAATAGTTTCCCTTTTTTTACACATGTTTGTTATAAATCAGGGATTATTAAAATAACATTATACTGATTCAACTTCCAACTGAGTAGTCACGGTCGCAAGCTCGCAGTCAACGGGATTTTCGTCGCTACGTGGGTTTGAGTACGGAAGCACCAAAGATAAACCGTGTAGAAACGCTGATGCCCTTTACAAGTTAAATCGATGGCGTGGTGAAGAAGATTGGAGAAAGAAATTCGTCGTCGTCACTTGAATGAGGTTCAAAATTACGAGATCTGTTGCCCATAGCCCTCACTTTGTTTCTAAGGGAGACATTTATAAACACGGTAGGGCGTTAGGGAAATTGAAGTAAGAGGTTATAATCTGTGGTGTCATCCTCGTCACTCGAATGTGGCTCAAATTACAAGGTCTAATTGTTAACAGACATTGTGTTACTTCTAGTGCGACGATAATTAGTGGCCACAGTAGCCTAGTGGTTATGGTCACAGACTTACAGCCGGCGTATCCTCGAGTCGTGGGTTGGAGTCCTGATGCGACTTAAGACCCACAGAGTAGCAGAGCTGATGCACATAAAATGTGTCCAGGGCCCAAATGCTCCCATTGACGTGACGTAGAAGTATGGAGATGGAGGTGACAGCTCAGGTGTTGTCCTCGTTTCTTGACCGATGTTCAAAATGACAAGATCCGTCGTCAGTAGGCCTCGTGTTGCTTCTTAGTACGTAGTTAATAAGCAATCACATTCACAACCGCGAAGATAATTAGCATTGATTCAATGATCAGACAGGTAACCTTTAAATATGTTACACCTAAAAGAACAAGAAATGGTACTTTCTCTCTTATTTATTGTAAATATACACTATAATTGAACGAAAACAAGATAAAGTTGACAAATACTTTGGAATACGAAACATGAAAAATCAAATATTCAGAGCTGCCACCGCTGGGAGCAATAGTAACTCTAATTCGGCTGAGCATCGAATCGAACAGAATGTGTCGAAGTGGCTATCCAGTGGGGTGTGCCAGTCTCTCGGTAGCACATGCCCAAAAGTTATCGTTGGGTGACAGTTCAAGTCAAGTTTCTGACTCAGATCTGACGTTAATGTATGATTCCTTATTTATAGACGAGACACTTTGAAGCAACACGAGGGCCTCAGGCGACGGACATCGTGACATTAAATATCGGGCAAGTAACAATTGAGCTGGCTACTTCTCCTTCAAACTTCCACACCACGCCATCGAGTTGACTTGGAGCCTCGACAAATTGAACGAGCATTAACCCCTTTAGTGGCATCAGGACTCGAACCCACGACTTGATGAAAATAACGCCTACCGCGAGCTCGAGACCATGACCGCTCAACTACTGAGGCTGTGACATAACTATGTGATCCCTCATGGCCGTACAAGTAACATGTCTGTCTTCTCGAGTGCTAGTGGCCGGAGCCTGCTGAGATCCCGCAGGACGTTCTTTGTTTTCTTTGACCTATTAATACATTTCATATTTGTATGACAGTTATGGATTTGAAATAATAATATTGTGGAACGATAACCTGTAGTACTGGTAAGCCCCTGTGGAATTTCGACACTTTTTGATAGGGATTTCTGCCTCATACATGAGGCTTAAACATTACCTTTAGAAAGAAAAAAAAAACCCCGACGTTTGAATGCGACTTCTGATTAAGGAACCCGCTGTACAAACTATCCTTATATGCAAACGGTAGAGGGCGTTACTCGTACCTGTATTATGCGGCAGCAGTAACCTAATGGTCATGATAGTGAGCTCGTGGGCGGCGTTGCTTCAGTAGAGTGGTAGGTTCTAGTCATGATGCCATTAAGGACCGGGCGTGCAGCGGACCTGATACACGCCAAATCTACCGAGCTCGAAATTCTTCCGTGGCGGACTATAGAAATTTGGAGAGTGATGGGCCTGCTGAGGCATCCTTGTCACTCGACTGAAGTTAAAAATGTCGAAGTCCGTCGCCAATAGCTTCGTGCTGTTGCTAAGTGCGAGATCAAGAAACAATCAGTCAATCAACCTACCTATGTTCATGAAATGCTAATGACTTGTGTATCCTAGCATGCTGTACCTTTCCCTCAAATTTGATTTTGACGACTCTGCGAGCCCCTTTAATGCTGTAATAATTACAACAACCTGCAGTGTTGACAAACGAACGAATATCGCAGTAGAATTAGATGTATTAAAGCTAATTTCGTTTATTTTTCTGTTGCACCTAATTAGGAAATAGTTCCAAGAAAAGTGTGTTTCTCAAATTCTCTTTTTCAGTTAATTAATTCCGGTGATTTCGTTAATGGGAGGAATCCTGGACCTTTGCCAAGAACCTTAATTATAATTTTAGCACCCTTTTTTACCAAACCAGTTTTTCTTTTCAATTAACTGAGACAGTGATAACGCAGTTAGTTCAACAATGACTTGAAAAGTAGAGGAAATTGATGCAGTCGAGGATAAATGCGCCTCAAATGTTTACTGTACATTAATTCTGTTGAAGCCTTTACGTTCTTGGTAGTTGCGGAAGATAACCTTTCGCTACCTTTAGGGTTTTCATCCTATTCTAAGATATCTTTTAGGGCGTTCATCCCTATTCTGAAAGGGAAAAAATTATAGTGACATTGAACAATAGAATCTACACTTAATTATTGATCATGACGGATATTTAGAAATACGATGGTGGTTCAAAAAGTACTTGTATCTGAAGATGGATGGCATCATTTTGGTAAATTGTTGTTACCACTGGGTGCTACCATATGTTAAGCGGAGCTAAAACAAATTTGATATTGATTGATAATTTAGTTTTGGTAGTCGATTGCTGTCAAATGAAAATTTGATTGCTGCCGCTTCGAGTTATCACCGTCGATAATAAGTGAATTCATCGTTATACACCGGAAACCAAACAAAAAAAACTTATGTTGGATTACTTCAGGTTAATCTTTTCCAAAAAAAAAAAAAAAAAGACGAAAATTGTCTTATCAACCGAAAATGTTACGACAAAGAAATTTTGAGGAGTGATCACGAATACGAGTAACTGAGACTTAAACAAGCTACCTAGTGAGTCATGACGCCTTACTAAAACAAACCATTTTCGGAGAGATTAAGCCCTGAAGGTGCCATATCAGGATGGTGTGAGTGAAGCTTAATTATGTCAAAACTGAATGCGTTCAATTGCTTTCTCATGTTGTTGTGCATGCGGAGATGTGCATTGGCGAGCAGCAAATACACTCTCTTCGTTGCCATTCAGCTCCTTTGGCTCTGTATAATTCTCGGTAATTTTTTAAGGGTTCTTCAGTATTTCTCAGAATATATTGCTTCGCCTTAGGGTAAATATTCAACGAGGAAAACCCCTTTACGATTCCTAAAGACAAATGCTATGGTTTTTCGTGCCGAAACAATGGTTGGGAATTTTTTCAGCCAGTTTTACATTTACGATATCCCTTTCACACTTTCCTGATATCCTCCCGCAAAGAGTTTTCATTCTATTAAAATCCTTAACTGCGTTTTTCTCTTCGAGAAAAGAAACTGGATTACGCAACTCAAACGGCAGCTGGTGAGATTCGAAATCGGGAGGCACTCATTTCAACACGGTACTACAGAAAGAATTTCCAGTCGTCTGAAACAAATGAGCACGCATTTTACTCCCAAGACTGATAGATTTTCAAAAAGAGGAGTGCAGTGCTGCTATCCTTGCTGGAAAAAAAAATTATCTTCGAGCGACAAAAGCTTGGTAATCTTACTTTCTGTGCAATCCCCATTATTGTTTCCTGCAGTTTGGAGATACTGCTGTTCAAATTTTTGGTTGATAAGATTTTGATACATGAAAAAGGAACTATAAGTGTGCGCCCTTATAATAAAACTTTTTACAAGAGGTTAATAATGGGAAACATACATGACGATTCTGTTAATAGAGAAAGAAATTCACAGAGACTAATTTATATTGAAGCGGACAAACTAATTGATCTCTGTCATTTTTATTTTTTCCCCAAATCTTTTTTTTTATCATGAATTTAGTTGTATCAAGTAAGTAAATAAATGCAAGAGTAAGTGAATGTAACTGTAAAGGAAAAGAATTGTAAATTAATTTTATTTTTTATAGAAGTATTTATTTTCGCTACGTAACTGGTGGTAGTGGTAGCCAAGGAATCATGATCGTTAGCTCAATCTTAGTTTCTGTCGTGGGTTCGAATCTTGAGGGCACTAAAGACCAGCCATGTAGCGGGATTGAGGCACGTAAAACCCTACCAGGTCTCAAGTTTTCTCGTGAAGTGGTGTGCAAGGTTAGAGAGGGAGGTGGCAGCTCAAGTCGCACTTGAACGAGGTGCAAAATAACGAGGCCCATCTCAGAAATTCTCGTGTTACTTCTAAGAGCGACGTTAATAAACTATCAATTAATCCATTGTAAATTGACTTTAACGAGTGTAAAGAGCTGTATTTCAAATAAGAGAAACGTTTCCAAATTATTATTTATTCGGATTTAACCTTCCAACGGGATGTCGTATGCGAGATATACGCTGGAATTGAATTCGGTTTAATATCTTTATGGCAGGAAGTGCTCCATTTTAAGTTAAACGAGCTCCATTTAAAAGCGTTTTATCGTTTTTTTTTTCAATTAAATAAAAAAAAATAAGTATAGAAACAAATTAAAAGCAGTTTGTATTTGATATTGTACCTATTTTCTTTTGAGATTAATTTTTCAAAATTTTATTAGAAAGTGCAGTCTAAGTATTCAATTATTTTTTCTTTTTCTTGAACTTCGTGCTAATTTTTTTGCTCATCTTAAGAATAAAAAATATATTCAACGAAAAAATTAGGTTATTTAACTTAATTAAACAAGTTTCTTTTCCGAGAAGTTTTCGGTATCTGTTATGTATGAAACAGGCTAAAAGAAGGGGGGTGGGTGATTCTCGAAAGATTCAGGGTCGGGAGTACACGGAAGAGAATCGATTTAGCAGGGGGACCGTGGTCCGAAAAACGTTGGAACCGCTGGTTAATATAAATAAACGTATATTATCAGGAAATTCTCATGAAAAAATTATATCTATCACTATTTTAAAAAAAAAAAAAATGGGGCATTTACGTAGCAATAAGTGCAAACTACGAATATCGAACTTCAGTAAAATTTTAGCCTAGTAGGGAAGCTAGTTTTCAAGTTAGCAACTCCAAATCTGTTCCGAAAATTTTTCCTTTTGCGGATTTCAATTTTCATTTCTTAATTATCTTAAGCGACAATTTTTTTAAAATAGTTTTTTTCAGATTTTAATTTAATTTTCTGGGCAAGTAACAGACCGAAGCAACTTATCCACAACTAGTCGATTCGAGATTAAAAGCCGAAAGGACTGAGAGCTCCCAAAAAAAATTGTAATTTTTGCAGAATTTTTTGTACTTGATGATATTCAATTGTAGGTACTAAAATAGAGTAGTCTGGTCTAAGAGTCTGGTCACTTACCCAATCATTCACGTACCCTGGACTAGCATTAGGTCGGGCACAATAGAAGGGGCAAGATTAAATAATTTATTCATAAATTTATCATTTCTATTTCTTCCGGAGTAATCTGGAGCTAACTTTATTTATGAATATTATTACAAAGTGTAATTCATTTAGTAGTATACAGGGCTGTAACACATATTAAAAATATGTCAAAAACGCAAAATACTACAATTTTGTACTTTTGCTATTAAATTGGTAGGGTCTGAATCTCTTCAAAATAAAAGTGGGGAAGTTTGGAGATGGAATTACCAGCTCAGGTGTGGTCCTCTTCATTTGACCGAAGTTGAAAATTACGAGGTCCTTTGCCAATAGCCATCGTGTTGTTTCCAGCACGACGTTAATAAAACCAATCGATCAATTAAACCTGTTTCGTCAAAAGTGTGTACATCGCAAGAACAATATAAAATTGTATTTTATTGTTTTATTCGACTAAGGTAGGTATTTATTTCAGTAACTATTATAAGAAAAGTTATTTACTTACATTTGAAGATAGTTTATATCTACCAATGGTATGAAATTTTTAGGGGGTTTTATATCCGTGGGTAATAAAAATTATGAGTATTTCATTTTAATTTTCAACATAAGCTTTCATTGAAAATCAGTTAAATTAAAATATTTTTTTTTAATTTTTCAATTGAAGTCGAAATTAAACAAGATAGTCTTTTCATCCATGCTTACAGAGGGAAGAGAAAATTGCTCGAAATTTTTAGCGTGGTAGTGGGACAGCAAGATTAAAATTTTAAGAACCACTTTCCCACAGGACACTGAAATCGGAAAGAAATGTCAGCGTTGGAATATTTTTCAATCAGAAAGAAGATATTCACGCTTAGTTTCTTTAACATTAAACGAAGACAACCTTAAAGCACTTCTGATGACTTGCTGGCAACAGAAGTCGATCCCCTGTAGGTATTTTCTTATCGTCTGTATTTTTCAGAGAAAAGATGTTTCCGTTCTTCCCAGAATTCTCAGATTCGAGGTCAACGAACAAAGGAACGTGTGGAAGCATTGTTGTGTCTAGTGAAGCCAGTGAAATGAAGGGTTAGCTGGAGTTCTGCCAGGGCATGTTTAATATTCTCCTCATATTTCCTTTCGTGTTATTAGCCCCTTAACATAAGTGTCACTAACAATCGATTTTTAACCTACATTGACTGCATATTGGAACATATCTTTGGAACATCAACATTCCTTCATAATTCTTGCATATTAACACATTCTCGGACTGTTTTAAAATGTGAGTGTAATTTGCAATGTCATATTTGTATTTTCTGGGTTGAAGTGACTTTTCATTCGAGTTATTTATGGAACAATATCTAAGCGGTATCACAACTGAAAAACAAATTTTTTTATAATATTTTTACTGGCAATGTATAGCCGTGTTTTGCATTTATGGAACATTTACATCACATATGTGCGAATGACGGTTATAACTGTAATGCGGCAACTACGAGTTCTGTTACATAAAAATCCTTACTTGAAATACAAAACAAATGTAATACCCAAATACAAAAACTAAGACGAAGGCAGTTTAAAAAATAAAACAATTAAATATTATCAGAACCAATTTCTGAAGGAAATTTTCAAAACAATTTGATTACAAAGCGGGTTTATCTCTGCATTTAAACGACGCTCCTTTCATGCGCCTGTCGTGTAACTAGACTAGTGACTTATTACTTCTATTATAGTGATTAACTTTGTGACTATTTAGCTAGTATTCGATGACCTCTGAAACAAATAACTGGTAGGCGTTACAAGTTTACTAATAAAACTATGAAACGAGGCTTTTGGCACACGGATAAAAATATTTTAGTCTAGTACATTTTTATACGTTGAAAACGAATATGGCTTTAAAAAGGCGCTATCAGCGGCCAAATTTTTTATAAAATGAAAAATATGTAAAAAAGACCCCCACATTTTCAACAAAAAACACAACAATAATTTAGTTATTTATATAAATGTTTTCTTAAAACCTCCATCTTAAGTATTTCATTGCTTTCTAATTTATTGTAATTGCTTACAATAAACCTTAAAACAATAACGAATCATTCAAGTGATACGCTCTCACTGTTATTGTAGCACGTCAGCTGTGTTATGTTTGTAAAATTATTAAATGAACGTCTTTTTAATAGCGAGTAAATTTGTTCAAGCTGATAGAAATTTCCCTATTTGTATCTTTAAGAATTTGGATACTGAATATTAATAGAACTGGATTGTGATCTGAGAAAAGTTGGGAAACTTTGGTAATTTTAAAGGGATAATTAAATTCTCTAATAATGTCTATTGTATTTGCTGAATTAAAGCTTAATATTGTGTTAGTAAAGGATAGGTAATATGTAGATGGAGAAAGTCAGGAAAATGCTTGAGTTATAAATTCTTAGAAAGGAGATTGTTGTGGCAGTTCCAAGCATTGCAAGTGGTGTTAAAATTGCTAAAATTATACAGTTTCTGCTGGTTTGAAAGAAATATTCGAGGTCTGTTGAATAAGTTGGAGTCAGAAGAAGGTGGAATGTAAATAGAATTAATGATGATAGGGAAGTGATTTGGAAGAGGAAGCATACTATTGGTTGATTCGATGCGCTGGAGTTTTGTAATCGGAGTTATCATACTCTTAATTAGGATCATTGTACCTTCAGAAACTTGTTCCCGAGTTATACGGTTATCTCTGTAAGTGGTGCAGTTTGTTATATAAAAATTATTTTTAGTTCTCAGGTGTGTTTCTCAACAAAATTTCACTGCTCACCTGTACGAGATATATCTCTGTTTGAATTTCAGGAGCACAAACTGAAGCCAAGTAATCTATGATTGATAAAATTATTATTTTTAGTCACATTCAGTTATTGCTTCAGGTACAACATCTTTTGCCCAAGTCATATTTATCTGGTTTTATTTTAGGGAGGTGTTTTAAAAGTCAGGGGAAGTTATTGAATGTTTGTGCGATATATTTGAGAAGGTTTATTATTTCACTGTAGGATCCACTATTATTCAATCCTCTAGCTTCAGGTTGTGTTGAAGTCTCTGATCGAGGTTAATTTTTTTTTTTTTTTTTGGGGGGGGGATGAGCCTTTTTGTTATTTGTAGCGTTTTTGTATGGGATAACTGTATTATCATTGAGAGTGGTAGTAGATTTTTTTTTTTTTTTTTTAGCTCTTGGGAGGTTTTGGTAAAATGCGGCAACCACCCCATGATGATAAGTGCCCTTGTTCGGTGCAGTTGATACATTGCTTATCTGGATCTGTTATTTTCTCTTTACCATTTGATGGTTAAAAAAAATCAACAGATTTCGCTATTTTATTAAGCGCACTGTTACCATCAAAAGGTCTCTGAAAGTGGCAGCCGTTTTTCCCCTAATGGCTTCTAAAACTTTGATCCTTTTCTGATGGTGATATGGATATATCACTCGCTTTTAAAAGATAGTTTTATAGAATTATTTGTAGTACATTAATGTAATTAATATTTACAACAATTGTAATTCGCATTTTAAAACAATTCAGTAAATGATAAATATTATAAATATTAGATGAAAATTAAATATCCAAATAAATATATGAAATTTTAAACTTTATAAAACATTTAATTGTTATATTTATCTAAAATTCTTTCTGTGTGTTATACTCGTTAAAACATG
>BMAW01041570.1:1046140-1048640 GCA_019974015.1 Nephila pilipes | reverse complement strand
GAAATATAATATTATCGTCTACCCAGCGAAGAGGGTGGGTATCAGCTAGTATGATTAATATGTTCATCAGTGAAGAATAGCTTAAAGTATTCCAATGGATCAGATGTTTGTTACATTTGCTTTCTTATCAATGCCTCCAGTAAAATTGATTCTATACGTAACTAGCTGATACCCGCCCGCTTCGCTGGGCAGACGATAATATTATATTTTGGAACCTATACGTAAAATATCAAGACATTTTTCAATTTTTCAATTTAATTATAATCTGAATTTAAAAATTTTAGAAATTGATTGTCTGTAATAATGGTTATCCACGACTTTCAAACTTATGAGAAAAGTATTTAAGTGTTAATAATTCATCAATGAAAATGTAATTTAGTCCGTAAATCTGTCGTTGAACAGAATTCCGCATCACCGATGAGGTACTATGCAGTGCGATGCATTCCCATTATTCTACATGGCGGGTCCCCAGTAGACCAAAACCATGTAAAAATTGCCAACATAAAAATAAAAATTCTTTTTTATATATATTTTTTTATTTTTTAAACCTGTTGAAACAATTTTTTTGTGTATTACATTTCTATTGTCTTTATTTTGAATGCATGGCAATTTTTTAGAGTGACAACTACATTTTTATTTTTTATTATATCAATTTATTTATCTTAATTATTACATTCATTATTATTTTATC
This sequence comes from Nephila pilipes, assembly GCA_019974015.1. Taxonomy (NCBI): domain Eukaryota; kingdom Metazoa; phylum Arthropoda; class Arachnida; order Araneae; family Nephilidae; genus Nephila; species Nephila pilipes. Next base: position 1,047,949 of record BMAW01041570.1, on the reverse strand, counting down.
TTATTCTAATTTTAGAAATAGTTAAATATTAGAAAAATATTAAATAATATGCCTACATTTCCAAAACATCTCTGTAGACAGCATTCTTCGTTCGTTTTTCTGGTTGAAGGTTGATTAGATTTTCACGTGAACTAACTCTTGAACATGCCATATAAAATTGACCATGTGAAAAACAGACACTTTGTAAATCTACAACAGTTAATTTTAAACTCTGCCCTTGTGCTTTATTGATAGTCATCGCAAAGCAAAGTCTAACTGGAAACTGCAAATGCTTAAATTCAAAATGATAATCTGATGGAATTAATGGTATTCTTGGAATGAATATATTTTTACCCTCATACTTTCCTGTAAAAATAGTCGCTTCTATAACGTTTTTTTTTTTAGAGTTTTCACTTTGAGTCTGGTGCTGTTACATAATTTAGGAGGATTTAAATTCTGCAACAACATTATTGACGTACCAATCTTTAGGTAGTCTAGTGGGCAAGGTTTCGGATTCGTGGCCGGTGGTTTTCGTTCAGTCGCGGGTTTGATTCTTGGCCGCCAAAGACCCGCCGTGTAGCTGGGGCTGATGCGCGTTAAATCTGTCGGGGCCCAAAGTCCTCCCGTTGGTGTGGTGTGGATGTTAGAAGAGGGGGAGCCAGCTCAGTTGTCGTCCTCGTCACTTGACTGTGGTTCAAAATAATTATAGAAAGAAAATGTTCTGAAAGCTGATCCTTATGGTTAAGAAGACTGTTCAGGGTAGGATCTAATAGCAGGAATTTGGACTTGATCCCTGCTGCAGCACATTCCTTGAGGTTCTTCTATCAATTTTAAGGCATGGCACCACAAACAGGACAAACGTTTTCCGATACTGGCGATTTTATCTTTTGAATAGTCAATATCTGTTATATATATTTAAAACCAAAGCTTTAGAAGTCCAAGGCACTAATTTAACTTTTGATCTTTTTTCATTGCATTTAATTACAGCTGCCTGATTCACAGGGGGGTTATTAGAAAAGTATTTTCGTAATGCTGCTCCATGTACTTCAGGATGGCTTTAAATATATTTTGAAGCAGCTTCTCTATGTATTTCAAGATGACTTGGAGTATACTTTCAGCAGCGTGTCTTATTTGTTCATATCTAATTGAATTTGTGAATATTCCCCCCAATATTCCCCCCTTTTTTACCTTTATTTAATTGAAGAGATATTATATCATTAATAATCGATTCACTTGAACTTGATAAATCAATGTTAGATATTGATTGAGTCTTTGAAACTAACACAGACACATTTTCTTGAGGCTGAAACACTAAAGATGACACATTTTCTTCATTTTGTTTCACATTCTCATTACCAAGATTAATTTTACTTCTATTTGTTAATCCAACTATTTAATATAAACATCAAAATGTCCACTATTATAGTTTCCTGTAAAACGTAATCTTTTTTTTTTTTTTCTTCTCTGAATTGTTTCACCAACAGAAGCTAAAAGGCAGACGCCTTGATACACATCGAACTGATAGGGAAATAGCTCTGCCTACGCCATAATTTCGCAAATAGATCCATACGTGTTTAATTTACACCTTTCGGTATTATATAAATCGTTAGTATTATAAGGAGCGCCAGATGGCATTTGAGTGTAACATTTAAATTGATACCAGTTGTTAAACATGTGAAAAACGATAATATTTCTCATTTTATAAGCCATCGATATGTCACCGAACACCAGCAAAGACAGAGACGAAAATAAACATGCTCCGTCGCCAAGAATTTTAAAAACTTTGAAAGGAGTAGGTATTCCATCTATCCAAATATATTCAACATCCAT
>BMAW01041570.1:931342-1036899 GCA_019974015.1 Nephila pilipes | reverse complement strand
GATAAAAATACGTTATATACCATATTTCTTTGACTTCGTGAAACTGCTTTTTGTTCTACAAGTCATATATACGCCCTGAAAGGATTCGGCAACTTTTGCTGATAAGTATGTCCTAAAAGCATGAGTGAACTGCAAGCTCCATATGAGCTATATGGATGAACGATGCTAACTTTAAAAGTTACAAACGTCAATTTGAATGAATGAAAGAACGCTTTATTCCTGTAACTAATAGTTATCAATATATTATATATATATATAATTTCATGCAGTGTCAAGCTAATTATAGTTGTATAAATTTCTTGAACTTGTATTTTTAAAACAATTTTTATTTACTTATTTTATTCTAAGTTTCCTGTTATAATATATAAACTTAAATAATTTCAAGTGTAATAAATTAACTATAATTAATACTTATAAACATTTAACATTATTATATTTGTAACTATAAATAAAATTTATTTATTATAATTATTTATATTTATACATTAAAGTTATAACTAATTAAAATAATTACAATTTTTTATTATAATATATAACTATAATTAATTTAAAATTTTATGATTATACATAATTATCACTTTTATATATAATGATAAATCAGGAATTACTTTGATTCTAAGTAATTTGAACAATAAAAAATTATAATTGCATGTAGTTATTTAGAATTGAATAATGTTAACTGTTCCATACCATTATATCTTTGTGTTTCGTCCAGTTTACATTTTAAATGGCTAACATCTTCTGGCAAATTTAAATGTAATTGAATGAGAATTTTAATTTTGTTTTAGTTCGTTGTTCATTTTTGACATTATCGCGTTGTCACTATTTATGCATTGTTACTTTGTCGACCCCTTTTCTAAGTCGTTTTGTTTTCGCCAAAATCACCAAGTGGCTCCCGATACTGCACTTTAATCTAAAAAAATTATATAGGTTTTCAATAAAATGTCATGTAAATTTTTATAGTTAGTAATTATTTAGAAAAATACGTGCCTTCTAGCAGAAAAAAATTATTTTTCAATAATTATACGTTTATCTTTTTAAATAGGCTTACCAGACGTCCCGGCTTTGACTGAGATTGTTCCAGTTTAAAGGTATGGTCCCGTGGAGTTTGTAATTATATCCTGGTAATTTTTTAAATATTTAACATCTGTATTATCATTATTTTGAAAGAATATAACATCATCAATATATTTAAGCATCTTAAAACTACTATAATCAATGAAATTATTTTCATCAATATGTAAGTGAACATTAACTAAACAATTACTCTTGCTGCCCACCTTCTGGTATACATTTAATCTGTGTTTAAATATTTTATTGTGAAAAATCTATACAATTCTTACTTCTAACTAATTAATTTTATCATATTCAGTAACACATTAATATTAAATTTTATATTAATGTATTTTAGAACCTGAATAATATCCCTGCGTGTCAATACTATTAAAAAGATATTCACAATCATAGTTATAAATAGCATAATTTTTTATTGATGTATTTGTTTATATCAACACTATTTTTAACAATGATAATACTCTTGAACTTGTATATAATATTTCGTTACATTTATTATCTACTTTATTCATCCCCGGGTTTTTTTTTTTTTTTTGATACAGTAACATAGAATATAAATCAAATAAAAAGTGCGGAATTTAATTTCATCTCGAGACTTTTATTTTGTCAATAATTTATAATTATCAATTTGGTAGGAGTAAGATAAGTAAGATTTAATTATAAATAAGGATATCAGGTCCAAAGGTGTAACAACAGAGAATAAAAACCTATCTTGACTCTATTTCTTAGCGAGTGGTACAAGAATATATGGAAAGGATTCGAGGATCACTTCCATTCCTGCTTCTGTGAATTATATATATATATATATCCAAAAATTTATTGGATTGAAATAAAATCTCTTTAAAAATTAATTCATTTAACGGCAGCTTAAAATATATTAAGTTTGATAATTTATCCTTTATTTTAATTATATTTAACATAAAATATATGCAATTTAATAATTTTCCATTTGTTTTAATTTTAATAGCTGAAAAGAATATTACTGTCGACATCAATATTTCTTAGCCAACCAAGGAATTATAAGTTTTAATGAAAAACAGATGGTCACCCAAGCATTTTTTTTTAAAAGGTGTTTTTTGAATATCTTTTGTGATCAAAAGGAAGGAAGGAACGAGTGAGTGAGAGAGTGAAAAAGTGAATAAGAGAATTAATGAATAAGTCAATGAAGGAATGGATAAACGAGTAAGAGAACGAATGAAAAAAAAAACCACTACCATTCATTTGTCATGTTATGTTTAGCTTTAATTCTAATATTTAGTTGAATAATTTAATAATTATTTAAAAAAAAAAAAAAAAAAAAAGTAGCGCTTTGATGGTCAAATGAGTTCTTTGCAAAATCTGCGTTGAACAATTTTTATCAATTTTGGTTTTCTTAGTGCAACTGTATTCTTAAGCGTTGAGAACTGTTGAATGAGAGATGAAAGCAATAGATTTAAAAACTCAATTTATGTTTTTAGTTTATATTCTTTCTGTTTAATTTTGAGAATTTAAATCCATCTTTTATTAGTTCAGTCTTTGATTTTTGAATTTTTATAGGTTTTTTTTGTTGATTTATTTTTGTGTAATTTGCTGAGGTGGAAGGTTTAGATCCACAAAACTAGTATAACCACGCATCTCAGTTCTATGCCTGAGATGGTATCTTAAATTATTTTATTTCATTTCGTACTTGTTATTTTTTCCCCACCTTTTCTTTTTTTAGAAAAAGTTTATTTTTATTAAGATTATGTAATAATATTTGAATTCATATTTTATTGAAAAATACTTTTAAGTTATAAATTTTAATTATTGATTAAATTAATTTTAAAAATGCCATAGTTAGATAATTTGTTTTTGATTTAGATACATGTTTCTTATGTATTTCTATTGTACTCTAGTATGTATTTCTTTTTCATATACACACACGTGTGTGTGAAAATTACGAAGTTTATCGTCAATAACTTTAATGTTGTTTTTCTAATTTTGACGTTAATAAATAATATATCAATCAAAAAGTGCGTTCTACTATAATTTAATTAAAGAGACTACAGGTATCGTTTCACTCTTAGAAATTTAATTTAAAGTAGTGCGCAATAAATTAACACAATTTATTGCTTCAAAGCTTTGTTGATAGTAATTATCTTTCTTAGTTGCAGCAAAAATTTAACATTAACTTTTGCAATAGTGTGTTGGGTCGTTGCTTATAAGATTTAGTCGTAAATCATGCAGTTATTAAGAAGGATGCTTCATTTATTATAGCTGTCTGAGAAAAAGGAGATTAAATATCGTTTCATAGCAAAGAATAAAAAGAGAGGGAAAAAAAGGCTTCCTGTACATTAAAGTATCATTATTCGATACTTGGCAAGTTATTTTTCTTAATGATGAATTTTGACAGAATTATTCGATTAATTATGAGCACTAATTACTTAAAATGGATTCACGCAAAATAATACAGATTTTCGATGTATAAAAGAAAACAAAGATCCAACTTCACTATATGAAGCTGATGTGGAAGTTTGGGGAACAAAAAATAATCTTGAATAGGGATTTTTAACAGATGGGAAAATTATTGAAGGGAAGTTTTTTTTTTTTTTTAAATAAATTAAGAACAAAAGTAGATGTATGTAAATGAGGAATTAAAAACCACTTTGAATTAAATATTTGGTTTTTTAATGTTACAATGCAAAAATATTGGTTAATTACTTTAACATAAATATGTTTTGGTTGATTGATCGTTTATGTTTATATGACGTGCCAGAGCTATTGGCGACAAATCTCATTTAGAATCTCGGTCAAATGACGACGACGATACCTGATCCGGCATCTCCCTCTCCAAACTTCCACTCCACAACAGAGGATATGAAACCTTGACAAATTTGACGTACATCAGCCCTGCTACATGGCTAGTCTTTAAGCGGCATCAAGACTCAAACCCGCGACTCGACAGAAGCAACGGGTCTGCGATTTCGCAACCGTGAACACTGAGCTGCCACAGTCACCTCTAAAGTAAGATGTCGATTGATACTCACATAAAATTGCAAATATCTTAATACTATAAAAAATACATTCCATTTTCAGCGCTATGTTTGATTTTTTTTTATTAAATGAGTGTTATCAAAAATATTATTTCATGGCGAAAAAAATCTCAAGAAGAATATTTAAGGGTATGTCTACTCAAAATTCAACTTAGCACAAAAATATTCCAGAAAAAGTAATGTGCCGCGCATGTAACAAATTAACCACATAGCAAGACATTTCAAAAACGGTGATTCCCAAAAAAATGTTTATTTTTTTTGTGCCAAAATTGTAAGAAAGGCACATTTAAGGGCGAAATATATGCAAAAATTATTTATTGGCCCAAAATTAAGTACAGTAATACGTCTTTTAAGGTATACTTCTATTTAAGGGACACCAAGAAAAATTAACCTGATTGTAATGAAATTTTGTATGCAAAGACATTAGAACTGAACATTTAAATAATTAAAATTTGGTGTCCAATGAATGAATAGAGGGAGCTACAGCGCATCGGAATTACGTGTAATAAGAAGTGTATATAAGAAGTAAGTAAGTGTATATAAGAAGCGATTCTCAATCTGACAGTCAAATTTTCTGTTGCATAGCGATTTAGGATTCCTTTCAGCGACTGAAAAAATGCCTCGCCGCAAGATTCGAGATCATTACGAGCTACTGTAAGAGTTTGAAAGAGATCGTAATTGGAATGAAAGATGCAGGTTGTGCAAATGGGTGAATCGCTCGTCAATGGGTCGAAGCGATACGGCGATTAGAAGATGCTGGTATGTAGTAATTGTGGTTTGTGGTATCTTAATGGATTATCGTTATGTTGATGACATTCTTCGACCCCAGCAGAAGGTGATACAATGCGCCATTGAAGTTGCACTGTATTTTTCTAGTTGTACACAGTGTACTTGTTGAATTGTTTTGATTTTGGGATCATGTGAATCTCATCTGTTTCATTATGTGTATTACATTTCATTTCAATGCAAAAATCACTCTTCATGGTGGACTATTTTCCATGTTCCTGAGTGTATATAATATTATCACACAAAGCCTTTAATGACTTTTTTCATACATGCTGGTATGAATAATAAATTTACTTTCTAAAACTTGTTATATTTTGTGTGTATTACACATCTTTAAATTTCTAGATACAATTTAATATTTCAACTTCCACGGTCATTGCTACTATTGTCAGATTCATTCATTTTCGGTTCACACGAAAAAAATTTTAAGAACATAAACATCATAATTTAAAACTCAATTATTAACTTTTCATAATACACTGGTTATCATAAATTAAGGAAAATTCACAAAAATCGCGATAACTCAAGAAATTACACATGGAATTTTATGAAACTTACCCACAATATACAACACATAGTAAGGTATTAAACAACATAAAAAGAAATTATCAGACATTAATAGTAGTATAGAAATTAGCACATGTATAAAATAAACAAATTGGAAGTATCGGTTTGCAATAGAAAAAGTACCTTTAATATGGAATATGATTGCCTCTAGAAGCAATACAGCACAAACAGCGATGTGTGATGCTTTCAATTATGCGGTCTATCAGTTCAATAGGAAGTGAGAGCCATTGCTTTTGTAAAGCAGATGCAAGCGCGGCAAGGGTCTGAGGGGGCGGATTGATGGCAGATACACGCCTCCCTAGAGCATCCCAAACGTGCTCGATAGGATTCAAGTCCGGGGATCGAGCTGGCCACTCCATGCGCGTAATTGTTTCCTGTTGAAGATAATCATCAACAATGCGAGCTCTGTGTGGTCTTGCATTATCGTCCTGTAACAGGAAGCAATCACCAATCGCCCCGGCATATGGGCGCACATAAGCATCAAGGATGTTGTCTCGATAAACCTGAGCATTCACGGTTCCCCTTGGAAAGACATGGAGGTCTGTGCGCCCTCCTAAGGATATGCCTCCCCAAACACAGACACTGCCTCTTCCGTATGCATCTCTTTCACGGATGTTTGATGGATGATAACGGGTCCCAGGTTCTCTCCATATCAAATAACGTCTACTGTCACTTTCTAGACTAAACCTGGACTCATCCGTAAAGAGAACAGGCCTCCATTGATCTGACGTCCAGTGGACATGTTGTCGGGCCCACTGCAAACGGTCTCTCCTATGGCGTGATGTGAGCGGCACGCAAATGGCTGGTCGTCTCGCATACAGATCACCTTCGTGGAGCCTTCTGCGCACAGTTGACGTTGACACCAACCTTCCGGTGGCTGCAGCAAGAGAGGATCTAAGATGTGTCGGAGTAGCGGTTCTATTCCTGCGTGCACTTAATGTCAAATATCGGTCATCGGCACTGGTCGTAACAGTTGGCCGTCCTTGACTGAACCTCCTAGATGCCGAATCTGTGGTTTGAAATTGCCTCCAAAGTCTATGAACCACAGATGGACTCACATTTAACCATCTGGCCACTTCTGATTGACTCTGCCCTGCCTCTAGTCTCCCGATGGCTCTCCATCGTAGTTCTTCAGGCAAATGATGCCTAGAGGTCATTATTACGAATTGGCTATCTCAGATTTTCAATGTCGCAATCACAGTAAAATTTGTGTGCTTTCTCTCAAACTTGGACTTTTATGCTCCAGGCAGATGACGTAAGCCGAGTGCAGCGTCACTAATTTGCATATTGCAATTTTACTCAGCTACTCTTAGTGGACAACATATGCAAATTTTGCACGGTTTGGCTTACTTTTGAAAGAGTTATCGCTATTTTTGTGATTTTTCCTTAATTTATGATAACCAGTGTATGTATATAAGTTAACAAAAGAATAATAATTTTCTTCAATATTTAATTCAATACATAATTTTTATTTCAGTAGAGGGATTCTTATTTTTTAGAGGTTCAATATCTCGTTTGCTCAATATCACAACTGTGTTCGTAGAGAGTACTGTACTTTAAAATGTTCTCAAATCTCGGCAAATGTTCTTCAAGTGTTAATAAAACAAATAAGTATAAGCTTGTGACTAAAGTAGCTTGTCACAAATTGTATCAACAATCATTGTACTGCATTATTATTATTATTCTGTACTGAGGTTTGCGTCAATAAATGGATACTCGATTGAATTAATGTTAGTGCTTGAATTTAATTTCGTAGTTGTTAGAATGAGACATGAAATACTTTGCCGAATATTTATACCGTCGTCAAGGGTTCAGAAGCATAGTAAACACTTTAAAAACATATTTTAATTGCTTAATTTTTTTTTTTTATCTAGAGTGATGTATCTTTGATAGTTCCGTTAAAAATATATTTACGGAAGGTACTCCGGAACAGCTGTGGTCCCGATGGTCTCGAACAAGGAAAGCTTATTGTACTTTGTTTTTAAGCCTGAATTAAATGCGATTTTAAATTGTTTAATACCTTTTATTTTTCTTATTTTGTAGTACTTCTTTTCAAGGGTTCTTCACCCTTTTCGTTCCATAGGCCTATATACCAGAAAATTCTAAAAGCCTCTTCTCAAAAAGACTTCATACCACAGACGCCTTCTATTATAAATACACTTAATATTCAAATATGCATTAATAAATCAGTTGCATTGAGAATCAATAATAATAAAAATATGAAATAATAATATACATTGTGCTTATTCTTGGAACGTTAGATATATTTATACGTTTAATTAATAAAAATTTTAACTAAAATTTTATTCCTTAAGTCTTCATACCTTGATAAGTGTTAATATTCATCTTGAATACAATGGATTGACAAAATAATGTGGACATTCATAAAAATTTAGGAAATGATATATTGGAAATTAAATTTTCAAAAAAAAAAAAAAAAAAAATCTTACCTGTTCTGCATGATTCTTTTAAATTATATTTATGGCATATTCAGCTTAGAAAATGCAGCAAAAGAAAGAAAATTAAAAATGTTATACAAAATAATAAAGAATTAATACGAAGTAATATATATTAATATTTGGGCACATTTTATTTTACCTGTCGTATGATCTTAATGCTCTTGGCATACTTTTTCTATACACTGTTTTGCACATTTTCTTATCTGGGGATTGTGCTGCCATTCATTTAATAGCTTTTTTTTTATTAATTGCTATTTAGTTCTTATTGTATTTTTGGAAATTTTTCGCTTTGTGATTTCCCAAAACGTTTGAATGAGATTCATATGCGGAGAATTACCTGGCTAAGTTAAAACTGAGGTATTATTTTCTACTATGAAGATTGTAATACTTCTTATTTTATGAGCCAAGGTGTTGAATCATACATAAAAATCTTATCTTCACCATTTGAGAAACATTTTCGAGGTTGAAGCATCAAGCGAGTTCACAATACTTCTCTGTATTACTCGTAAGTCTTTCCTCATGGTTCATTGCACGATTTGAAAGCATGCAATTCCCTTGGAACTGATTATAGACCCCATCCTAACTTTAACAGGATGCTTCCCTCTTTCGATAATGCAATCAAGATGAAAGTCTTCCCCAGGGTAACGCTGAATGAATATAGGTACTTTTATCTGTCTGAATTTCAGACGTGGACTCATCTGAGAAGCACGATTGAAATTTATGATCTTATTAATTTAACTTTATTTCAATCCTCGACATTCATGTAGCGATGCTCTCGAGTTCAGGTGAGACGCTTTACTTTCATTACCTCAGTAAACTTTTTTTTTTACAGGACGATATACTTGACAAAAAAAATTTCTTATTCTATTAACCGTTTTTGGATTTTTTTTTACCCGAAATAGCAAACCCAGCGTCTTGAATCAATTGGAGTAATCTAATAGCACTTTTCTTCTTCTTTTTCTTAAATAAATATTTTTAATTATTCTGCCAAAATGAAGGATTATTGTCTGCGACAATTCCCTATTACTTTTGGAGAAAATAGCACATTTTTTATCCAAATTAAACTTTATTTTTCTAGCAATGTATTTGGAAACATCTGAAGAATATGTTATATTCCTTTGGCAACGATCTGTCCGCGGAATAAGCATTTTTTTCTTATATTTTTTCAAAAAAGAAAGAACTTCAACTCATTTCCTAACTTCAGAGCAATAAAATTAGGATATTTCTGGAAAAAGTAAAATTCTAAGTAAGGAAAAACTGTTAATGGCTAATAGTTGAAGTGGGGCCCTGATGCGAAGCTCCAAGTAAAACCAATAGAACTGATGAATTGAGATTCCACGACGAGATGATTTCTATAATTCTTCAAATTTTAATACCGAAATAAAAAAAAAAACAGTGTTAATTCTATTGAATTGACATCTAGTATTAAGATTAAATAAACATTTTCATGAAAAAAGTAATTTACATAAAAATTATGATCTCGTATCATTTGAATCACGTATGATTGCGTAAAACGTAATAAAAGTCAAATTATGAATTTATGTGACTGTCTAAATTAATCAGACAACCCACTGTAAAAATATTAAATTACGATATCATTTATTCTAGACTAATGAATATTGGAAGCAAAAATAGACCATTCGATCATGTGTATGTGTAATATAATAGGTGCTAGAGCTATGCATTGTGGAGTGGAAGTGTTTCTTAGTGGATAGGGAAAAGAAGAAAAAACAAAGAATTGGTTCATTGAGTGTGCAATTAAAATTTATAAAAAAATCCACTGATTGTTTTTTTTTCCCTAGTTTTTTAAACTGTTAAACTATCTCAAAACACCAAATTTTGGATGACCAGGAGTGGATTTGTATAAAGCAGCAACTAACAAACATTAAATATCCAATTTCATAATAGATTTTATCTAGAATAAAAACTGCTGCGACTCCAAGCGTTATTTTGTAACCCATTTTAAAAAGTCAAATTAAGTGAAAAAATCCGTTAAAATTGATATATTTTGAGTGGAAAAGTTTGAGGGGAGAAAAGTATTGTGTCTAGTGGAAAACGTGGGGAAATGTCGGGAAAAAAAGAGGGGAGAGAGAATATCACCAAAAAAAAAGAAAAGAAAGAAAGAAAGAAAAAATCAAACTTAAAAAAAAATTCTTTTTGGCGGGAATGCTTCTTCCACACATCAGAGAAGCATTCTAAAATGTTGAGTGATGCGATCAAAATTAGTGATACTAAAATATTGAGTAATACGACGGTGTGAATTTGCATATAGGATAGACAACCTAACAGACTTATAAATTTAAATATTATTTAACAGAATTTTTATTACGTCATTAATCATGATTTTTACTTGTTCTATCAAAACTACTTTTTCTAGAAGTCCACGCTCATTTCAAGAAGTTGACTCATGCAAATAGATGGAGAAACGAAGAGATGATGTTGTTAGGACAATTTTGTAGCCATTTGCTGCCGCTTTGAGTTGTTGTCGTCGTCATTTTGTGTCTATTAATATTTGTCAATGAAGTCTAGAATTTATCATTATACATCGGAGACGAAATAACAATCAAAACAAATGGCTGTTTCCGGTGAAATTTCTCCAAAGAAGACAGAGACAGTCCAAAGAACCAAAAAAGTTACCGCAATGACTTTTTGGGATGAGAAGCGCGTCCCACTCAAGGACTTGTTAAAAAACCGAAAGAGGATTAATGAACAATATTACAGTGAATACCTAATTCCCATTTTCTATCCTCAACTCGAGGGCTTTTTGAACCACCTTCATGTTTGCAAATACAGTCGGTAGCGGTGGTCGTGGTTATTAAACCACGAGTTAAGTGAACCTTAAATTCTGGTATGAATATAAATTGAACGGAAAATTAAACAGACCTTAATTAAGATTGGTAATTTGGTCAATATTCTGCTACCTTAACTCATTTTCTGGCCATTCTTTCATCATTATAAATATTATTATCAATCTTACAAATAATATAATCCTCATTTTTAACCATCTACGTTGCGTAATAAAGCTCTCTGTGACAAGTAGATTAAGTTCTCCGTCAATTTCAGCTTGTCTTTCCCCTTTCGAATATGTTTGATTACATTGAATTTTCCTCCATCATATAAGCCTTTAGTGGACGTTTACACTCTTTCCGCATTATTTTTTTTTAATTATTACTGACATCATTTTTACAAGAAAAATATCTTTATAACTCTCGAAATTTAACTAATGCAAGATGGTTGAACGTACAGCTAACTGACCACAATATATTGAGTATAATCTTTTACAAAAAAAATAATAATCCAAACTAAAACACTTGATTTTTCGAAAAATGAAGATTCATATACATGTACTAGATAGAAAAAAAAGTTCTAAAGTCAACTCCTATCAAGAAGTTGTGACATCATTTGAACAAAAGATTATTCTCAATTTCATAAAGAGATAAATAAAAACTATGCCTCCACAATACGAGGGTCATTCAATAAATCCTTAGGAAATCCAAGAGATGGACCTCATAGCATCGAAAATTATTTGTTTTTAGAAAGTATCATGATTCACTAACAGCTAAGTCTCCGTTTTCTCCATCGTATCGTTTCATTTGTATTGTAAATTCAATTGTGTATTCATTGAAGCAAGAAATTTGTGTTTATTTTGAAAAATGGAAAAAATTGAGTTTGTCTGGAGCGATGATTAAACACTTATAAACCGTGAAAGAGATCAAAGCTGAGTTGGATGAAGCTCATGGCACATCTGCTCCAGTGTTTACAATTGGGTAAATGAGTTTGAACGAGGCCATATCCACAAAATATGAACGTCAGTCGGGGCGTCCAGTGGAACTGATTATTCCCGGAATGATAAACAAAATCCATGATATGGTGTTGAGTGATAGACGAATCAAAGTGTGCAAAATAATTGAGGCCACTGGCATATCGCAAGGTACAATATTTTCTATTTTGCATGAAAAATTGGATGTGAAAAAAATTTCTGCAAGATGAGTGCGGCGTTTGCTCTCAGTCGAAAAGAAACGCAATCGTGTGGTTCACTCTGAGGCTATTTTGGCGTTTTTTCGTCGCAATCCTGACGAGTTTTTGCGTCGGTACACAACTGTGAACGAAACAGGGATACACTACTATACTCCAGAAACAAAGGAACAGTCAAAACGATGGGGTTTTGAAAGCGGAAGGGCTCCGAAGAAAGCAATGACAGTGAAAATAGCCTACAAGGTGATGGCCACGATTTTTTCGGATGCACGTTGAATCCTCTACACCGATTACTTGGAAAAGGAAAATAATAACTGGAGAGTATTATGTATCGTTATTGCACAGGTCGAGCATAAAATTGAGAGAAAACGTCCTCATTTGAAAAAGTAAAGGATCTTCCATCAAGACAATTCACGGGTGCACACCTGTGCAGTTTCGATGGCCAAAATCATGTAGTTAAAGTTCGAATTATTAAAACATCCACAGGATTTGTCCCCTAATGACATTTTTTTTTTTTATTTCCAAACTTAAAAAATTGGCTCAGTTTGCAACATTTCACGTCGTACGAAGAGGTCATAGCGCAAACAGTTGGTTATTTTGAGGACTCCTCGAAATCTAATTTTTTAGATGGCTTAAAAAAGTTCGGAGAAACGCTAGGAAAAGTTCAAAAAGCTAAAAAAAAAAAAAAAAAAAAAAAAAGATTACATTGAAAAATAATAAAAAAAATTACTAAAAATAATTTGTTTTTCTATTTTTTAAGAGTTTATTAAACGACCCTGTTACCTTAAATGGATATCAAAAGCGATTGCTTATTGAAGGAGCCATAATAAAATCGCATGTAAAAAAATATTCGTGTGTTACTGAACAGCGTGTAAAGGCGCCCAACGCCATGATTTGCCAAAGTTTTCTGTCTTCCATGAAAGACTGCATTTACTTCAATCATATTACTGTAGTCATAAAATATGCTACATTTATTTTTTCATAAAAATAAATACGAGGCCAAGAAAGAAAAACAATATATTAGGCTCAAATAATTTATTTTCCTTTTTTATAAATTTTTTTCCCTCTTGCATTCCAAAAACATTTATTCTAATAAAGGGGCTTTTATTATGAGCGTAATTATAAATGGATAATGGCGTCAGCTATAAAAACAAAATTCTGCCGCATACGCATTATTCAGCATCTTTTTCTCCCCCTGGATCATATTTCGTTCCACAATTTTCTACGGTTTAATACATGTCATGATAAATGCTTTTGTTTTTTGGGAGAGCTGTCAGAAGGAGCTTGAATTATTGCGCTATTTTCACTTTCTATCTAACCGAAAAGGACAATAAATTTATTAAATTGTGAGCCCAAAATGCAATTAGTCTCAAGGAAAAGAAAGAAAGAATCAAAATTGGTGTC
Organism: Nephila pilipes; assembly: GCA_019974015.1. NCBI lineage: Eukaryota > Metazoa > Arthropoda > Arachnida > Araneae > Nephilidae > Nephila > Nephila pilipes. The sequence goes on along the minus strand of BMAW01041570.1, from coordinate 1,023,623 downwards.
GAATGGAAAAATGCACATATAATGATCATTCGAAGTGAAGTTATCATAACATTTATGCACAGAGATATAAAATCAATATTTTAACAAACAGTGAAAAATAAAAGCATCGGGCTCAAAGAGCCGTAAAAGGAAGGGTATAGTTTAGGCGTAATTGTTTCTAAGCAAAAATCGAGATATCTGAATAAAATTTACTCTGTACATTCATTGATTCTTATGCACATAATAGTTTAAATTCCTGCTATTTGGTTTCAGGAAGCTGTTGGTTTCAGGATTGAAGTAACGAGCAATATCTAAGTTTTAATAATAGCTGAAAATAATCGAAAAAGAAATTTAATACTTACTTATTATTCAGAACAGTTCTCTGCATATTCACTATACAGAGCTACACAATTCTCCCAGTGTTTGTTTGGCCTTTCGAAGGCCGTCAATATAGAGCATGGCAGACTGAACTCTTATCTTTTCCATTCTATAGGAGACTTCAATCTGTGATTTCCTGAAATCAAACAAATCAACATGAGTAGCTGTAATTTACAACATTATGCACATGAGAACCAATTAATATTCAAAATAAATTTCATCTTTGTACGACGGGTTTTTTTTTAAAAAAAAAAAAAAAAAAAAACCTGTCTTAATACTTGCCCGTCTTAATATCTTATACTTGCTCGTATCTTAAGACAGATAGCATCAAAAGGTAAATTGTTATTGCTATTGGGTGCTGCCGTCTGTTAAACGGATCTTAAAAAATTTGGCATTAATTCATATGTTAGTTTTGATTTGGTAATCATTCGCTGCCAAATCAAAATTTGATTGTTGCCGCATTGAAATGTCACCGTCGGTGATAAATATGTTCATCGTTAAACACTGGAATCAAAGCAACAATCAAAACAATAGGTTGCTTCCGGTGAATCTGCTCCAAAGAAGGCAAGGATGATCTCATCGGCCGGAAAAGATATGACGAAGAATTTTTCGGGAGCAAAAGGCGTCATGATCTCGAATACAAGTAACTATCTTGTGAATCAATGATGCTCTCCAAAAACAAACTGTTTTCGATACTACGAGCACAATCTCTTAGATTTTCTAAGTACTTATTGAACGACCTTCTTGTCTCGGTTATTTCAAAATAGTTATTAAACCTTAACGATATCCGTACGTTTAAAATATTTCTAATTTGTATGATTGTGCGATAACAGAACAGATTTTTTTTCTTCCCTGAACATAAATTATAAAGTTTATTTCATTTGATATTAATATTCAACTAAATTTTCATATCTTAGTTGTTTTTTAAGAAATTTAAAAATTATATAAAAGATACATATAGGAATTTGCTTAGAAATTTACTAGGCAAATCATTAGCAAAATTTTTAAGCACTTGATTTGTTAATAGTGTTTTCCACGTCATTTGAATTAAAATAATTTTGAAATATAGATTCATTAACAGCTAATTACTATAAAGGGGTAATTAGATGTATAAGCATATATCACACGATCGGTAGGTTGCAAACAATCCAGGACAATTTAATATTTAAAATATAAATATTTATCTGCCATTTAATTTAGTATTGTATACAAAACATCTCTCGTCAAAATAGAGCAAACATAAAGTTATTTCAATTGTTTACAAAATTAATTGCGTATGATAACTGAAAGAGAAATTTCCTCATACATGAAGGCAAGCGAGAGAGTCCAGTATCCAGGAAACGCCTTCAGAGAACTCTGGTTGGTTACACAACTAGAACGATGGATTTTCTGGTGTGAGATGTCTTCGATTGATATAGGATGAACTCAGTTGGTCAGGATCATCGATCTAAAGAAAGGAATCGGACAAGTCCAGGAGGACAGTAGATCAGGACAGAATTTTGATCAACAAGGCAAGAACTACTTCTCTTCTGCTGTGTTCTTCCGATAACTGCTCTAATATAAATACTAATTCCCCATGCATTACGCAGAATACTCTGAAATTGCATGTGTAGAAATGAGTGGTTCAAATGCGCTGTCTCATAGCGAGAGGTGAAAGGGCAAGTGGTTCGTGCCGCCTAATGGCATGGTGAAAAGTTAGCAGGCAGTTTAAGGATGACCACCGCAACCTTTATATTTGAAATTTTTACCTTTAAAAGCTTTTCAAAAGAGAAATGTTTGAATAAATTATAACGGGGCTTAAATATGATTTTCCCTTCAACTAACACTTTGGGACTTATATGATGTTGAGTGCATTAGAAACTTCTCCTAGAGAATGGAACGTGACTTACGTAGATCAGAAAAGAATTATAGAAGTGTAATGAAAAGGATTGAGGAAATGCATTTATAAGCAACGACGAATTTACTTCTGAAGTTAGTTCTTGGTAGAGTTAGTATAAGCTATAAACGAAGGAATAGCTGTATCGCCACTAGTTATTCTTTTCGAGGCTCGTCTTTAAAGCAAATAACTGGGAGGTTAGTTAAATAACCACTAGTTTAAGTCTAATTACACAGATGATCACAGTCGAATGAAGAAGAAAATATTATTATACTTTTTAATTTATTTCAATTACTTCAATTAGGGCATTGATCTATCTTTGTCTACTAACTCTCAACGCGCCTGCTATATAGCTTGGAATAAATATCAATTTAAACTCCTATATACTTGTCCGGGGAAAGGGTGATTCATTCACATACACGGGTGAATATACCAACACCCGCTCCCTCTAAAAGATTCTTCTAAATAGTCCGTCAGCAATTGATACAAGCTCACACACCTCAACTGCGACAATTCAAAATCAACTTCTATCCTAAACCACAAACTTCCAACTTATTCCATGTTTAGTTTGACATCGCTTATGTATATGTTTATTCATTCAATTAATTACATTGATTTAGATCATCTAATTTGTGTAGAAAAACGTTTCGTTTGGTTGGATCAAAGTCTTATTTTATTGTACTTAATTTAATTTATAAAAGTTGTTTCCCAAGTTTAGTTAAGAGGAAATCTCGGGATGCTTAGCAATCATATTGATAAATGTATAATCTGTATTGACGAATATAAGGAGCTATCGGATCACAGTCTGGAAAGAACCGCAAGGATCAGTGAATCAAACCCTCATCTCTAAGTCTACTAAGGACTCGAATGATCTACTATACTTAAATGGATAATCATATTAGCCATTATATTAGAGTCAGAAATATAAAGGGGTATATTCACAGATACAGTAGTTAAGGGACTGACTTTAGAAGAGTTAAAGATCCTTGTAAAACTAATTTAATCTCATTCTTTGCCTGAATCTATTAATTAATGACTCTTAATTCAGCAACAATGGAAAGGGAAGGACGTTATATATGGGGCGTTTGCACACTTTTATCACTTGGGAGAAAATTACTTTCATGCAATTTTTATTTATTTTGATCTTATATTAAGCTACCTTTGTGAGATAAATTGAAACATATTTCGTATTTAAGATGGGAATCCCAAGTAAGAGCATAAAAATATCATTTGCCTTAATTTCAACTATTGTATCGGGTTTCCCATGCATATTTCCCTTCATTTTCTTTTGCATTGTTTGATTCGAGTACCTTCGACTTGAGAATTGTGTGAATCCACTTTGCTAGACACAAATTGAAGTGAATACAAAATAGGAGTAGTAGGGATAGTAGAAGTGGCGATAGCGAGATAGGACTTGTTCTTATGCTGAGAAGGAAGAGTAATTTGGCAATTGATGCTTAATTGGCAAGATATTTTATACTTGCTGGCACTAAAATTGGATTTATTCCTGACTCGGACCAACCTGTAAAGTTATTCAAATATATATAACTATTTGATACTTTTAGTAGAGGAAGAGTTCTGCTACACATTCGTAATACTAAAATTGATTTTGTGTGTGATTATTTTTAAATAAGAATAATCATAGTTTTTTTTACAAAATAATATTTGACTGTTTCGTTCTTTAAGTGCCTAAATCTTAATGAAATTTATGACTCACGATGCTGGGGCATTACGGAATTCAATTAATAAGTTTCGAAATCTAAAAACAGCTTTTTGAGTGTGGCGCTGTTTCAAGATATGAGAAGCAGAGTACTCATGAATGAAAAGCTTAAAAAGTAACTGAGACATCACCGAAAGGAAAAATTAGAATATTTTATGCCAAGTTAAAATAATTCCTACTTTTTTAAATTAAAAACAATGGAAATAATACTTTAGCATTGAGATATCTGTATACTTGCGTATCAGTTCATGCAAAGAAAATCACATTTATAAACATATGTAGTTATGTATAAGCAATGAATCATCCATAGATTCTTGCTTTTATTTGTAAGTCATACTCTCGTCTTTCGGTTCATCTTGCATAAATTCTGCCGCACTTATAACTTTAAAAATTTGCATATTTATAATTATAGCGTTCTGTACACTGAAAATAATTATAATAGCAAAATTTGAATTAAATGAAATTTAAAACTTTTTTTCGATTGTATGATTCACATTGTGTGAGTTTTTACATAAATACTGAGCAACATCTAAAATTTATAATTATTTATTAGAAGAAAAAAAGTTATGTAAGAAATAACATTATTTTATAACGTATAAAATATCTGCAATGTGGATAAAATAGATTATGAGAAAAGTTCTACTAGAATACACTCAACACTCACTTTTGAGAAAATGCAAGCAAAGATGTTTTTCTATTGCGTACCATGTATGTTTGCAATTTTAAAACTCAATTTTTCACCGTTCTATTCATCGAATTCTCATTAGAAAAGTTTTTTATGAAATCAGTGAAGATCCCTCTATTTTTAACAGCAAAATGAAAATTTGCAAAATTTGGAACATTTTTATGTCATTGTTATCTAACTCTAGAATAAAAGAAAATTTTAAAAAATCGGAAACTAATGCTCTATACAAATGGAATTAAAAAATTGTATGACTAAACATTTAATTTTCGATTTTGATTAATTGTTCATTAACGTTCAAAAAACACTGAAAATCAAAATTAGTCAAATATGTTTGCAATTAGATGAACAATTTATGGATTACCCCCTCCCCCCGGTTTCCTATGCTTTTTTCGCACAAAATGCAAATTTACAGGAATATATTGCTCTAAATTTGAATGTATAGTAGATTCTCGTACACAGCGGATAGCTTTCCAAAGCTATTTTTATACAGAGGTTATTTTTCTGTAATGCGCTCTTGTCTGCTATTAAACGCAATTTTCAACTTTCTAAACTGCTTCTTTCAACGAAATTTCATTTCACTCGAATAAAACTTCTCCATATTAACTTTTATTTAACTTGTTATGTTCATATGTATGTAAATAATATGTACCTCCATTTCAAAATTTGTACTCAATTTTGACCCACTTTCTATCATCCGATCGAACTGAAATTGTGCATGCACGTATAACTCCGATGGCAATACAATACTACGGTATGTTTAAACAATGACGGAAGGATGGGGGCCCGGGTCTTACACTTAAGAACATCCAATTGAGTTAAAATATTTAACACTCATATAGCTTACGTAATTGCCTTTTAATCAAAAATTACCAGATAAAAAAAATTAAATAATAAAAGTAAAAACATTTTCAAATTAAGATTTTATTTCACCATGAACTAAAAGGAGTAAAAATAAAGTTTTTTTGGATATAAAATAATATATATTTTACGAATGCTTGAGGCATTAGAACTTCTTTTGACCTCATACATTAATAAAAAACCAATGGTAGTTAATTCATTGCTATTTACTTAAGTATTTTAGTTAAACACCACAAGCTTTAATAAATTATATATTATTTTACATTAATTTTTTTTATATACCTTTTAGACCATCTTTAAATAAAAGCTTGATTAAAGTTATTTATTTATTTATATTAATCTCTGAATAGATGCTTAGTATGTTATCTGTGTATATAGTTTACTACCCCAGAAACATTCATTATTTTATTCCAGTGAGGTGGCCGCTTGTAGCCTAGTGGTCATGGTTTCGGATTCGGGGCCAGCGGTTTTTGTTCAGACGATGGTTCGATCCTTGGCCGCTGAAGACCCGCCGGGGCTGATGCATGTTAAATCTGCCGGAGCCCAAAGTCCTCCCGTTGGCGTGGTGTGGAAGTTAGGAGAGGGGGGTGCCAGCTCAGGTGTCGTCCTCGTCACTTGATCGTGGTTCAAAATTACGAGGTCCGTCTTCAATAGCCCTCGTGTTGCTTCTAGTGCAACGTTAATAAAAAACTAAAATTAAACCAAAATTTATTCCAGTGAATGGCTATAACAGCAGCCAATGAAATGCAAACATAATAAATAAACTAAAAAAAGTTTCTGTGCAAATAACAAATTTTTTTTATGATGAGATGTGAACCAAGATGTGCTTTTTTATAATTATTATTAAATTACTCAATTAAAAATATGAGAATTAAAGCAAACGATGAAATATTGAGAAAAGTACAATAGTAAACTTTCTCGATATTAAAATTATAAAAAACGAAAAAATATTAAATTGAATATATTTAATATAAATGTAAATAAAATTGAAACAAACAATAAATTATTAAATTGAATATTATATCAGCTACATGTAAAAATGTAAACTACATGGAAAGCAAACAATAAATTATTAAATTGAATATATTAAGCTAAATGTAATTAAAATGTAAGCAAACGATAAAAAATTGAAAAGCGATACGGCACATTAAAACTCTCCACCTAAAACAATAGCTCCTTGGGTGACTAATTTTTCCACTGTGTATACTATTTTTTAAAAGGAACGGAATCAAAACTTTTTAGAAGTTCTTTATTTCTGGGGGGGAAACCCTAGGTAGGAGGGTTGTTCAATAAGTATTTAGAACATCCAAGAGATGGGGCACGTAACATTGAAAATGGTTTGTTTTTAGTGAGCACCATGACTCGCTAGACAGTTATCAAAGTCTCAATTACTCGTTTTCGTGATCACGGCGCCTTTCGTACATCAAAAATACTTAGTCATAACTTTTTCCTGCTGATGAGACCATCTTCACCTTTTTTTCGGAAAAGATTCACTGAAAGCAGCTCATCATTTTGATTTTTGCTTGATTTCTGTTACATAACGATGAATCCATTTGTTGCTAATGGTAATAACTCGACGCGGCAGCAATCAAATTTTGATTTGGCAGCAAATGATCGCCAAATCAAAACCAACTTTGAACCAACGTCAAATTTTATATTTCAGCTCCGTTAAACACAGATGGAAGTACCCATTGGTAACAACAATTCACTTTAATGAAGCCATCTGTCTTCAAATGCAAGTACTTTCTGAACCACTCTCGTATATTTATTTTCTTTAAAGAAATCGAAACAAGAAACTCTGGAGTTTCTTTTAAACTTTTATTATGGAATTTATTAAGAATTTGTACACTTGAAGAGACCTATTTTTCCGCAATGTTATCACTGTTGATAGGTCATGTTGCGGAGCTGATGCTAGTTTAAATCCTTTGAGACTGTGATTGCTCTGAGACGTGATGTGGAAATTTGAGGAGGGAAGTTTCTGCTCAGGTGTCGTCCTTTTCGCGTGATCGGGGCTTAAGATAAAGGTTTCCGTCGCAATAGACTTCGTGTTGCTTCTAAGTGGGATTTTAATAAATAATTATCAATATCGATGAGCTGTTTTTTTTAAATTAGTTGTTAAATAAAAAAAATAAACACAAATTTCCGGATTTTAATAAAAGTTAGACGAACGTAGAAGAACATTATTCCTTATTTTGAATTAATATATGAATATCGTATATTGCGTGATATTTTTGGAAGATAACCTTCGATTTATACGAGAATGATCTATATTTACTGAAAAAAAAGTGATAGCGCGATATAGATTAGCACAGCTAGCCCGATTCGAAGTGTTCGTTTGTTATTGATCAAATAAAGACATGTGTCGTAAGTAAATAATGCAAATCTTCACTCGGAATGAAATTTGTTGTGTTCTCGTTGGATGATCTAGATATGGAAAAATAAGGAATTCAAATTAAGCAGTGCAGGTGATCACTCACAAACGATAAGTGAATATAGTGCTCTAACATTCCAAATCATACTGAAACGTTCTATCAAATATACTGGCCTCCTAATGTTGAGGTAAGACTAGTCTTTTATGTATAATTCGAAAACAAAAAACATGAATTTTGGAAAAATTAGGCTTTTAACAGTTAATTTTGGATAATTTCTCTCAACATTAAGCAAGATTTACATATAAAAAGAATTATTGTATTTTCCGGTGAATAAAATGCTCCTATTTGTAAGATGCACCCAAAAAATTTAGCCCTTTTTTCTGAAAAACTATTAGCCTTAAGGTATGATTTTTGAAAAATGGATAAAAATAATAAGCAATTTTAATAGTGAATTGACCTTTCGGAAACTTGCAAGCACATATCACTGCAATCTAACTCTTTTTTATCATCTATTTCTTCTCTATCATCTGTATCTGTATCTGTGACGGTTGTTCATCATTATTCAAATTTTGTGCCATATCTCACCCTAATATATTAATTAAAAACAACTAAACTCCAATTGAAGACACTCAATATCAAAACAAAATTTTAATTTATTATGACTGTAGAATATCTGAAGTCACTCTCTCCAGGATCTCAACCTACTCACAATCTTAATTTGTGATTTAAGTAAGAAATCTACTTTACCAGACCACTCTTTATTAACTTCACATCTCTCTTCTACAGTAACTACGTAGATTAATACTATTAGTGAAACTCTCTTCAAAAGTAGCAGAGGAATTTCAATCCGAAAAGCAATTATCTGACAGCAAGTCTTTCCCTCTATCTCCCTTCATATTCCATCAATTGCATTTCATTTATAAACCATTACATATAAATCACTTCACGTCATTTCTCTATTCATCTGATTTACCTAATCGCGTTTCTTTTGGTTGGGAAGAAATTATAAATTTATGCTATTCAACTCGGTAAAAGTCCCCGAAGTTAATGAAGGGAAGATTGTGAATAGCCCAACATTGCAATGTGACTTTGAAAAGGTGGGGGATCTTTATTGTTATTATATAAGTTGCACTCCATTTTTGAGATGAACTTTTAAGTTAAACAAATTGCGTGTTCTGCATCGGATTGAGTGAATGATGGTTTGAGTTTAAGAATATTGCTATGTTGTGTCAAACGAGGTGTAATAGTAATCAAGAGATTTGAAAAAAAATGGAAGGAAAAAGATAAATAATGGTTGACAAGAAGGAGATTCGAAAGTAGGGAAGGATTGCTAGAATATCTCGGGGTTGCGTCACCCGTGTTTCTTATACATCAGAAGATATGGTACATCTTTGCAGATGTCTTCTGTTTAACATAAAAAAAATGCGATCACAGGAGCCTAGTGGTCATTGTTTTGAGCTCGCAGCCAGGGGTCTTTCCAATCAGTTATACGTTCAAGTCTTGACGTATTTAAAAAAACCATATAACGAGGCTGATACACATTAAATCTGTTGAAACTCCAAATCCTCTCTTTGCGCAATGCAGAAGTTTGGAGAGGGAGGTGCTAGCATAGGTGTCATTTTCTCCACTTTACCAAGGTTCAAAATAATGAGATATGTCGCCAATAGTCGATGCATCGAGTCAATGAGTCACAGCATTCAATTCGGGTTATGCGTTGAGGATCCTATGAGTCAATCTGGAGTATTTGAGATGTTTTAGAGGTTTAAAGCTGAAAGAGACTCGACCGAGACAATGACAGATCCTTTTCGAATCAAAGTGAGGAAGGTGTCGAATTTGTGCCACCGAATTTCGTTGTCTATGAATGGAAAATTCTACTAAGATGTTTTTCACCCCCTTTGATATGAATGCTGTGTTTGAAACCAAATTTGTTGAATAGTGGAAATGGGTTTCTTTTGCACTACAATGTCCCGTCCCGCATGTCCATCCTTGTGCAGTATATTAAGACTAAAGGGCAGGTTGTGTTCATCAATCGCCCGTGTACTCAGAAAATCTAAAACGAGCCTTTGGGCCGAAAGAGCTAGCGATCTTGTGACCTGGAGTAGGTAATCTTGATACTGAAATACCTGATTCAAATTGATCCTAGAATCTAGAACCGCGCTTGGAGATACCTGAGTACGTTTTGTAGCATTAGCGTATGATTATCCAATTTTTCACCCATCTGACATCTAAATGAATCGGATAATTGATATCTCCTAAATATGACCACCAGACTCTAAAAACCAACTACTGAATATCAACGAACTCATATTGTACATTAAATAAAAATTCTCAACGAGGCAAAAGAGTAAAAAAAGTATTGAAAAGTTAAAAATAATTTCTTATTCGACTAGTTAGAAATTAAATAAAAATGTATTGAAAGTGACAGTTTATCGTCATCATCATGAATAAAAAAAAGGGAAGTATTTTCAATTCATCTGAAACTTTTTGACTAAAAACTGAAGTGTAGTTGCCGATAATTCGATAGTTTAAAGTTGGAGTGCGCACAGCTCTTCAGTTTTGCGTCAAAAAGTTTCAGCTGTGGACTGAAAGTTCTTCACTTTTTTTTTTATTTATGATGAGGAAGATAAGCTGTCATTTTGAGTAATATTTCATTTAATTTCTTACTGATCGAAGAAAAAAAATTTTTTTTTTTTTTTTATTTTTGGATCTCTTTTTTTTTTTCTCTTTTACATGTAGAAGTGTTGCTTTTTTTAAACAAAAGTTATGTACGGACAAAGTAATAACAATTTTCTATACAAAAATACATAAGGAAATAAATTCTTTACAGTGCTGTAAGTCGCTTATAAAAAAACCATTTTCTTAAGATAAATCTAATAATAATAAGGCTTTTTTACCTTATATTAACCTACCATTTCTCCCCCCCCCCCCTGCATTTAGAGTTCTATAAACATAGCGAAAAGGGGGTTGGTTGTAAGTTAATGAGTGTTAAGCACAGCTTGGATAAAATATAGTCCTTTACGCCAACACACACACAAAACCAATTAAACAATGATCTAATTAAAAAAAAACATTACCCAAAACTCAGACAACATTTTTAGACAGAAAAAGGTGCTAATATGAATAAGATTGGTTATAAGACATATTCTCGTTTATCATACTGTGTTTTTTTAAAGTTTAAAAACATTCTATAAATATGTACTTTTTCCCTTTCTAACACGTAAATCTAAACCTCCGTTTGTCGTAAAGTATATACAGGGGGTGGACAAAAATATGGAAACACCTTGTAAAATGCATGTTTGAAAAGAAAGATTGATTTTAATGAAATATGTAGGTGGCGCTGGCGTTTTTGACTACTAACGCCACCTATACAACTTCGTAAATGTGCTAAACAGTTCAGTTGTTGTCGGAGTACTGTTATGTGAGGTTGTCATTGCATTATGTCAGAGTTAACAGACTTCGAACGTGGGCAAATTGTTGGAGCACGTATGGTAGGTGCTTCCGTAAGCAAGGTAGCCGAGGTGTTTAGTGTTTCAAGAGGTACTGTATCGAAGATTTATTCCGCATATTTGAAAAGCGGAAAAACATCACCTGCTAAATCACAGCGCGGACGAAAGTGTGTGCTGAGTGATCGTGACAGACGATCATTAAGGGCAATTGTGACGAAAAATAAGAAGACCACAGCTGCAAAAGTTACTGCTGAAATGAATGTTGTGTTACAGAACCCTGTGAGTACCAAAACAATTAGAAGGGAGCTTCATAAACAGGGAATTTCTGGCCGTGCTGCAATTGAGAAGCCACTCATCAGTGATGCTAATGCCCGTAACAGGAAAAGGTGGTGTTTAAGTCATAAAGCCTGGACTATAGGGCAGTGGAAGCGTGTAATATGGTCTGACGAGTCTTCTTTCACATTGTTTCCCACTTCTGGCCGAGTTTACGTCTGGAGAACGCCATCTCAAGCCTATAATACAGACTGCTTGTTGCCAAGAGTGAAACATGGCGGGGGTTCTGTTATGGTTTAGGCAGCCATATCGTGGTTCTCTGTTGGCCCCATGATAACTGTGTCAGGGCACATGACTGCCAAGACTTATATGAACATTTTGGCAGATCAAGTTCATCCCATGGTACAAACTTTGTTCCCCGATGGTGATGGTGTCTTCCAAGACGACAAAGCCCCTGTTCACACAGCTCACATTGTCCAGGACTGGTTTTCTGAGCACGAGGAGGATTTGTCCCATCTCCCCTGGCCACCACACTCACCAGACCTGAATATTATCGAACCTTTGTGGTCTACATTGGAACGGAAAGTGCGTTCTCGTTATCCACCGCCAACATCGTTATCTGAACTTGCCACCGTTTTGCAGGAAGAATGGTATAATATTCCCTTGGCACACATACAGGAACTGTATTTATCCATTCCGAGAAGACTGCAAGCTGTTTTGGATGCCAACGGGTTTCCTACACCATATTAAGCAAAGAAACATGTTTTTTAAAAGGTGTTTCCATATTTTTGTCCAACCCCTGTAAGACAGAATATGAATTGTTTTTATGTAGAATAATAAATAGGCAGATTCAAAAACGAAAATGAGTTGTCCAATATGAAATATGATGATCAATTATACAATAATTAAGAGAAAATAGGAATCTAGTTTAAAAGTATGATGATCAATTATACAATAATTAAGAGAAAATAGGAATCTAGTTTAAAAGTATTTTTTCTATCTAAAGAAGTATTATGAAACTGGATAACCACGGTAGCCGATTGGTCATATTCACGAACTTGCGGCACGCATTGCCTCTGTCGAGTCATGAGTTCAAGTCTTGATGCCACTAAAAACCCATTGTTAAATCTGTTGATACACTAAAAATCTATCGAAGCTCCAAGTCCTCTAGTTAGCGTGGTGTAGATGTTTGGAGAGGGAGATTGTAGCATATGTGTCGTCTTCGTCACTTGGCCGAGATTCAAAATTACAAAGTTCATCACCTATAGCCCTCATGTTGCTTCTAAGTTTGTCTTAATAAAACAATCAATCAAACCTTGAAATTGCATCCTCTTCTCTACCACTGGACAGAAAAAAAGCTTGAACAATCAACTATTTACTAGAAAATGACGAAATAAAGTTCAGTTTCTTTATTCTCAGAAATAAAATAATTTACCAAAACAAGATACAAAATATATAACATTCACCAACTTTCACAACATTTTTTTTGTCGTTAAATGCTAATGAATACATTGCTGCAACACAGTACTAAAGATAAAAATTAATGATTATCTATTGTTGAGGGAATAAACTTTTTCCCCTATGCGCTATCAAAACATACTTATAATGGAGGAATGATCGTTAACTAATTATAAAGGATAACGATAAACTTGTCTCTCTGCTGAATTTATAATCAGGGTTTAATTGAGTGTAATCGAAGTGTAAAATCTTTAATCTCTAAATCAAATCTCTAAAATAATGTATTCTAGTTAAATGCATTTATATATTAACACGCTAAGAGCCATTGTATTTTCACAAAAATGATTTGCTAGGGCAAGAATAAATTTTATGATTTTTCACTTTGTTTGATGGACGTTATCTGCCGTCAACGAAAATGGCAACAACTATTCCAATACTTCTGTCTCGGACTCAGATAATGTATTCTACCAACAAAGGATCGTCTGGTTAAAAGATTATAGATAAATCGCCGAAACCAATGGGAGTAAATTGCGAAGAAATAATTAAAATTCCTTGAACAATGCAAGCACATCACATACCGACAATTTACCTAGGAGTTCGCCCCTTTTAAATGGTAACCCAGAAAAGAGATAAATGAAGTTCTTATTGAGGAATATAATATTGAACGGCACGATCCAATGGGTTAAAAAAAACATCAAGAATTTACATTTGACACAGAACACGCAGATCCTCCATCCGTTGGATAGAAATGCAGATTAATATAGATGCAGCCTTAATCAGAGATCTAATTTAGAATTTTTTAGACGACGACGAGAAGTTTAATAAATTATCACCAACCACACCTGTACGCCACAGCGGTCCAACTATCTGACTAAATATGGTTTAAATACGTTCCAAGCATACCTAGCAAAAAAAAGTTTTTAGATTTATTCTCTAGGAGCAACAATTGTTAAAACAATTTCTTTAAAAACAAAGCATTTTACCACTTTTAAATTTGTAAACTATAGTGAAAAGCTTGGACTTCATTACTCGAATTTTTTGTATTTTTAGCACATTTTTTCATAACTTAAACATATCTCATAAAAAATTAAACGAGTGATATTTTTACTGTTGAAAGCTTGTATGTAATAAAATATTTGGTTTATTCATCGTTTATTAACGTCGTTCTTAGAAACAGCACGAAGTCTGTTGGTGCCAGACATCTTAATTTTGAGCCTCTGTCAAATGACAAAAACAACACCTGAATTGTATTTCCACTCTTCAAACTTTCACATCAATCCAACCCGTTGCGTAGAGGGGCTGACGCACGTCAAATCTGTCGTGACTCAAAGTCCATCCGTTGGAGAGGTATGTGTGAAATACATAAAATCAATTCTACGTGCGAAAATAAACAAGGTAAAAGGCTTACCTCGTTTTCGAATCCAAAAGGCGGGATGAATCAATCTGCCGTTTCGCTTCAAAATCCTAAATGGCAATTTGAGTTATTCCAGAAATTCTACACAATAATTACATCAATGAATGATGTCCAGATTGTTATTATTTTTGCAGAATTATATTAAAATAAAATTATCTACAGATATTAAATTTGACACTTAAATTAGAATACAATTATCACTCAAAGGAAATATACACGACCGATGAGTTCGAGAGTTCAGTTCGTAATGGTTTGTTTTCCCGCTCCAATCTCCACTTCCCTTCAGAAAACGTCTGGTTTCCTCAGCTCGGTGGCGTGGCTGGTAGCAGAACGGAACAGTATGGAAGTTCGAAATTATCAGTTCCAGTGTCGCCTTGATCCCTTGACCGAGAATCAAAATTACAAGGTTCATCACTAATAACCCTCGAGTTTCGTCTAAATGAGCCGTTAATAAACAATCAATCCATACCATGCCATAGTGAGGACTTAGAAAATCCCACTATATGGCGGTTCTTCAGTGTCATCAGGTTTCGAACTCACAACTTGACGGGAATAACGCCGTCCACGAGCTCGCGACCTTTACTACTCGGTTACCGTGGCATGAAAACAGTAGAATGGAACAATTTAAAGATATTAAGAAAATTTGCAAGTTATTATGTAAACAAACAGATACGTATTTTAAGTACAATCTTTGTGATACTTTAAAAAGATTTTAAGGGTGCCAGGACACATGCGGGGAATTGTGGAATGACCACTAATCTACCTCCGGAAGTACCAGAAATGACAAGGCAGATATCGGACCAAAGCACCGCCGGATTATGCCAGATAACTTGAAAATGACTAAAAATAACAGATTTAAATAAAAAAATAATAAAAAGTTCTTATGCGAAATCTTGCAAAGAACAGATTTAGCCACCTAAGGTGCGCTTTTTTAATAATTATTATTAAATTACTCAATTAAACGTAAGAATTAAAGTAAATGATGAAATATCGAGAAATAGGCGATAGTAAACTTTTCCGAAATTAAAGTAAACGATAAATTATTAAATTGAATATATTTAAGCTAAATGTAATTAAAATTGCAACAAAAGATAAAAAAAATTGAAAAATGATCTTGTATACCAAAAATGATCCAGATAAAACAATAAACCCTTGGTGGTTAATAGTAGTAAATCGATATTAAAATCGCTTAACCCCAAACATTCCAAGAAGGAAACCAAACTAAAAAGACGTAGTTTGAAATTCTTGAGGCAAAAAAGGCTGCCTCACAACTTAAAATTCTGATTAATGTTATTTATTTTCTGTCATATCTTGATTCCAGTTTATATTTGAAATAGGGTAATACATAAATAGAGAAATAAATGAAATACTTAATTTTTATATTTGTTTCACTTCAATCCAATAAAAAAATTGGGGGAAATTTATTATGACATATTTTTGAAAATTGAGTTCATTAAGGGAGGAAGTAGGTATCAGACATATAGTGCATTTATTTATTTCAATCCAATAAAAAATTCAGGAGAAATTTATCATGACATATTTTTGAAAATTAAATTCGTTACTGGAAAAAGTGGACATTAAAAATATACGCAAAAACAAGATAATTTTTTGATAAGTAGTCAGATACGACATTTATAGGATGTAGAAAATAGGGTATAGCCCTTGAGACTCATTTATAGGGTATAGCCCTTGAGTGGCTAAAAACTACAAATAATTACTGTCTTGTATTGATAGCCTACATTATTCCATTGGAGTATAAGACCTAAAGCAATTTTCTATGATTTGTCAATCTGCGTAAAAACGCAAATTACTGGCAGGGCCGGAAGATCAAAGCGGTGGAAGTACTGTATCAATTTTAGTCACGAAGAAGGTTGTGTAATTGATTTCATATCAAAAGAAACCTTTCGTGTGATGTCTGAAATAATTTTTACAAGATATAATAAGTGTATGTTACTTAAAATCAATCTATTTTCTAAAAAATAATTTTTGCATGAATTTCTCCCTCTCGTTTTAACTCTGTGGATATGATATATATAGAAAAAACAATTATTTAGACTTGAACATTATTTTCAGGAACTTATAAATATTCAAAGTAAATTTACTCTAATTATAAGATTATTATTATGCAATTTGTAACTTAAATAAAAATCCGATAATCATAGGCACCTTACCAAAATAACACAAAATATTTTCAAAAGGAAAAGGCGTTTGAATATTAACATAAACAGGCATATAAATTTTTAATTAAAAAAGAATTATTTAAGTATTTGATTTTCAAAATACACGTATTTAATATTTTGTAAAGAATTCATTGATGCACAGAATTGCTTAAGTTCTTTTTGCCAGTATCTCAAAACACTGTTTTAAAATTTAACTTAATCAAAAACATTTTCTATGCTAACGTCTTGTTCCAAAAATGATCACAAATCTCCAATAAGGTCGAAGTTTGGTGACTGGTCAGATGTGCGAAGGTTTGGGAGGGAAACTTATAATTACTTTATTATAATTATAAAAATTATATAATAAAACAATAATTTTAAAATTAATTTTTATTCATATAAATTATGAATAAAAATTAAATTTAATTCGGATAAAAATTTAATTTTATTCAGTTCAATTTTTTTTTTTATTCATATCGTTTTATTCATTATTATTTTTCTAGACGTAGTCTCGTTAAAGACAGTCAAATCATCTCTAAATCCTAAATTCGACGCACTTTCAATCAAAAGATTTCGCAATATTACAGTATGCTACCCAGAATCGAGAATTCCATCTATTATTGCCACTTTACACAATTAAGAAGGGTTTATTTAAGACCTTTCGACTACGTTAGCAAGCGGAAGTCGGTTAGATGTGATCCACAAAGATTTTCCTAAAGTTTTGAGTCTATTCATATTGGTATATTTTTAAATCAGAATTCAGAAATGGATTTCGGTTTGTAATTGCTTAGATATTATTATTATTATTTAAATTCACATAGTACCTTATATACATAACTTTTTATCTGGTTAATCATACGTTTGCGAGTTCATCACCACAGCGTATGCCTCTTTCCCCTCTCCAATGAGAAATTGGGCTTCTTTGTTCTTTCTTTATAAGGACTTGTCGAAATGCTTTGAATTTTCTCTCTTTCATAATTGTCAGATGATACAAGAATTTAAAAAACATAATTCCATTTCTGTGTTGTGTTTTCTTCAAAGAAATTTAGCTGCTGCTTTGTGCCACAATAAAATTAATCCACATATTAATTTGTCAAAATCGTTTTGTTGTAATTAACGCGAAAAAGGTATATTTTAGCGCTGCATTGTAAAACACTTCTTTATAAAAGAAAGAGAGATTTCCAGACGTTTGTGATCTGATCCCTTCAATTAAATTAGAACTTTAATTTTGATTATGGAAAACCCTTTATTAATTATTGTAATTTTTAATAACTTAATTCTGAGGTGAGAGTAAATTTAATTTTTTTTTTTTTTTTACATTAAGGGCCTTGTGAACTTGGCCATTGCCTTTGAAAAAATTGGCCTCTGTCGGAGATCTTGGAGTTATATTTGAGGATAATCTTACATTATTTTTCTCTTTCTTAGACAAGCAGTTAGCCAAAGTAGCTTGGTATAATCATTTATAAATCAACGATTTTATTCATCCTGTAACTTGATTTTTTTCTATAAAAATGACTAGTAAGATTAATTATAGATCATAATTGCATTTGTGTGGGATCCTATTTATAAAGTTCACCTGCAAGCTTGAGATAATGCTTAAAATCGGATTTTAAAGTTTTTGCTTTCTAAAGCTTTCTTATTTTATGTAACGGAACAGTGATGAGAAATATTTTTAGGTATACGAGTAAGTATTGTAAAGTTTTAATTCTTATAAGCTAAGAAATGACGAAGATATCTAGATAAGATTTATTTTTAATAGTAATTGTGTGATCCTTATGTACGTAATGTTGTAAGAATAGCTTTTAATGTTTATTGTTTAATTTCAGGAAGCCGTAAAGTGAAGCAACCTGCATAGAGTTCAATCTACTGAATAACGGCTTTCAAAAGTCAAGAAACCTGGGGAAAATGTACAACTCTGGATGGTGACTATGTAGAAAGGTCTTAAGAATAATAAATAAAAATTCGATTACTGACACAATTAGTTTTAGTTATAATTAAAGCTTTCGACACTCCGCTACATTAAATTAAAGCTTTATGATACTTCGGGTTACTTCAATCTATGGTTTCCTGAAACCAAACAAATCAATATTAATAACAGTAATTTACACTATTGGTTACATAACGATAAATTCATTTTTAAAATAAATTGTGTTCATATATATTGTTTATTTCTTATCAATAATGAAAACTTTACGATACCCCCTTCGTATATTTTAGAATTTAAGACCTTGTCTAAATAAAAATGTGTTTCTATTATTTTCAAAGAGTTTAGCTAATGATGCAGTTATCTAAGAAATTCATAATTGTTTTGAAAATTTTATGTTCCCGTTTATTGTTACATTCTTTGACATTTTTTTTTTTGTTTCTCATTCAGTTAATAAGCAAATGCTAACACGTTTATAAATCACTGGAACTTGCTCACATTGCTTTGTTTTCATTTCATTTTTTATGATATCCAAGTACTTTTAAATCATTTATATTTTATGTTATTAATCCCCCAACAGGCTTTTGTTTTCTCACAACTACAAAATGTCGCCACTGGCCTTTTTTCAAAATAAAGTGTTACATGCACGTGACTTGTTTCATCTTATTTTATTTCTTTCAACTGATTCACTGTAGTTTCAGCTTGAATTGTTGTCGCCTCATTGAAGTATTAGTATTCAGAATAAAATAATACTTAAAGATTTATTTTAATTTCCTTTTATGGCTGCAATAATAACATTTAAGTTAAAGTGTATCCAATTTAATAATTTATTGTTTGCATTAATTTTAATGTTTAAAAAGAATATTATCAAACACTTCAATATATTTTATCGTTTGCTTTAAAACTAATATTTAATTGAATAAGTTGATTTTCATTGCATAATCGTCTGCTTTATTTTTTATGCTAACAAAAGGTGTCCTTGTTTTTGTTCGGTAGGAGTTTTTATGTTTGTAACAAGAAGATGGAAAAGAGAATGGCAGAATATATTTTCTTTAAAGTTAGCACCTTTGGTAGCTAAATGCATTATTTTGCAAAAAGATGCATGGAACTATTTTTTAATTATTATTTTTGTTCGTTTCTTGAGTGAATTATTTGTGCGTGTTATATTTGGACTTTTTAGTCCGTAATATGCAATATGAATAATGTATAAACTTTACTTTAAATTCGAAATATTACATTTCTTCAATGTATTTTTAAAAATGGCGTCAAAATTTTGAGAAATATTTTTTACATGTTTGTTGTAAGGCATTCGTTACATTACACCTCACATGGATTTATTTCTTTTACCCGATTCTCATCAAAACCCCATTTTCTTTCAAAAGAATGTAAACTTGACAAATTTGTCTGCTATTGACTGTGGTTACCATTACTTTAAAAGATAAACTAAATCGAATGTTAAAATGAATTTCAACAGTAAGCGTATTTGAAAACGCAAACAGAATAATATATTTAAACTATACTCCAATACTAAAAATCCCCCTCTTATTTGAAATTCGGATACATAGAAAAAAAAGTGAAGAGAAGGATTCGTCTGGTCTTTCGAAAACGTGCAGAGTACCAATCGATTGAAAAAAAAAAGAGAAGAGGCAGACTTTTCAGAAGACATAACATTAGCTTCTAGCGATAAAAGCGAGTAAAAGAGAAGTTGAACGAACCGAAAAGTATGTTCTGGAAGGAAATGGAAAAGAATAAGAAGCACAACTTCTTTCGGATTTTCCCCTTTTCGTCGTCTTTGATTAATACCTAGACCAGGGCCAAAAAAAGAGAGAGAGAAAGAAGAAGGAAATTTCTTCCATCCAGACATCCGTTGCTCATTAATAAGCGTAATAACATAGATGGAACGGAACTTATAATTGTGAAGACAACAAATTACATGTCTTCCTTTTCATCATCGATTTTTGTTTTATTTTACTTACAATTTCATCCGCTTACTCTAATTTTCATACAAATAGTCAAAACATAGAATATGGAACATTATTTTTCTATTTTTTCTGTAAAAGTAATGTTTCAGTAAGTGGTAAAGTAGTTTAGAGACTTTTTTTTAAAAAATTAAAGGGATTTGGCTAATGTAACTTCTCAGGATATTTTGATACACTTTTTCAAAAATATTTATTGCGCAATTTCTTTCATGGACAAAGCTTGTGAAAAACAGAAAAATACATCATCGCACGTAAGAGAGATGAAAAATATTTTTTTCACTGTTTTATTTCAGTCATTATAAATTAATTTTTATTTTCGTTCCTTTCCGATGTTGTGGAAGAGGTAGTTTTATGGTATGGTCACGAACTTGCAATCGGCATTGTTTCCGTCGAGTTGTGGGTTCGAGTCCTTCTACCACTAAAGGCCCGTCATGTAGCGAGGCTGAACACGTTAAATCTGTCGAGGTCCCAAATCCTTCCAAGGACGTAGTGTGGAAGTTTGGCCACTTCAGGTGTCGTCCTCGCACTTGACCGAGGCTCAAAATCAAAAGGTCTGTCATCAATAATCCTCGTGTGGCTTCTCAGTGTGACATTAATTAACAGTCAATCAAAAAACATGATAAACATACTGTGTGATTGTCGAGAGGTTTGAGAACTCCATCTTGGTACACTACAGACAAAAGCATTGCATAAAATAATAACACTTGTTTATATATCACAAAAGTATTCAAACAATTTGACCTGAAAACATGGAGAATAAGATATAGTTATAAACAAAAACCTACCTTCAACAGTCTTCTCAATTGGCATCGCAGCATATTTTCAACGTAAATTAAAATTATAAAATGGTATCGTTGTTGATAGCTGAGAGGAAATTAAATTACGATGCCAATAAACTATTTAATTAACTTAACTTCCAAAAATAGCTTCTTGATTATGTGTACTATTTTTTCCTGTTGATTTCTCGCCTTGAAATTAGACTAAACTTCGAATTTCTTAAAATTCTACTCAAACAAATTTTGAGGTATAGGAATTTACTAAATATGTTCGTTAATGTTAAAACAGTGTCTTAAGCATTTGTTTATAGTCAGTTTAATCGATATAGATAGTTATTTTCCAGTTCTAAAAATATTAATTATAAGTATATTTATTTAAAAAATAGGAATTATAAAACAACTTATTAAAAAAAAGAAATTTAATACATAAAATTTGAAATACTTCAATTTCCCATGTTATGAAACATCTAGCATCCGTGCAGTTACCTTCAATAGACAAGAAACGTGCAAATTCAAAATCGGGATCCGATGTTGGAGGGCATTAAGTATTATAATTTTTAGTCTGTAATCTTTAATTATCAATCCACTTATCACACGATGCTCAAAAATGGAAAAATTTTATGAATGATCTGCTTTATTTTTTAGCCAACAACGTCACTATTTTCTTGAAAAATGCTGTTCATTGTTTTGAACATGATATAAATCAAAATTACTCATGCAAAAGCTAATTAGAGAACATCTTGTTAAGCAGGTTCTCGCCTTATATCAAAGAACCTGAGCGAAACTTCGAACACATTTCCAGGCAGAAAATTGTTCCAATTTTCCTATAAGTTTGAGACGTAGTAACACATATATCCGTTTATGATGCAGTATTCGTAAAATTTAGAAAAAATTCTAAAAATTCTATATTTTTCACGTGAATATATGAAGTTTAAAGATAATTTAGCATTACAGAACGGGAGACGAAACATGGGAGAACGTTATTCTAAAGGAACGCATTTCACCTCAGAAAAAAGGGATTGATTCGGATGGAAATGAGTAGTTGTAAGATATGTTATTCTAAAGGACAGTGAAGTCAGAAAAAAATTGATGTCCAATCGCTTTTGCATCAAAAAAAGTATTCCAATTTTGGGTTCTATTATTTAGTGTAACGCGAGGTAATGTAACAGTGACATTACATGAAATGCTTGAAATTTTTATTTTTTTTAAATTTTGTTGTTAAAAAATAAAGGGTACTTCTCTGAATCCATAGATATATTATTTACGATAACTTGATAAGTAGAATGCAAGAAAAATGAATTTTGAAATTGTAAGCAAACGCGTTCCGTCAACATAGAGAAAAGTATGTACTAGCGGATTTCTCAAAATGTGGTTTTCTTAGGAATCTGGAACACTTTCCTCAAACTACTTCATTCATAGAGCTGATATTTCCATCGTTTTAAAATGAGTTATTTCATACATCGTTAACTTATTTATTTATTATTTTTAGCCACCTAAGGGGCTTTGTTTTAGGTGGATCCCTTTTGGCGTACCAGATCACTTTTTCTTTTTTTATCGTTTGCTTCAATTTTAATTACATTTAGTAATAATTCATCGTTTGATTTCATTTTAATTACTTGTTGTTGATATAATATAAGATTTAATAATTTATCGTTTGCTTTAATTTTAATTACATTTAGCTTAAATATATTCAATTTAATAACTTTTCGTTTCTTTAATTTTAATATCGGAAAAATTTATTAATGTCCTTTTCACGATTTTCATCGTTTACTTTAATTCTTGTATGTAATTGAGTAATTTAATAATAACTATAAAAAAGTGCACCTTGGGTGGCTAAATCTGTTCTTTGCAAAACTTTGCATGGAACTGTTTTTTATACTTTTTATTTTATTTATTAATTTTTGTAATAAAAGTCACAAATTTTAAATATTGCCTAATATTTATAAAAAGGTTTTGATAAATTTGAATCGCTAAATTCTTAAATTTTATTAAATTTAATGTTTGGAATTATAATTAAGTTCAGTATATAGAATGTTATGTTTCATAAAACTCTGAAATTATAAATGCAGTAGAATTTATGCAATATACCTAAAGGAAAATACATGAATTAACAAAAGTACAGCTATTGATTATTAACTGCTCATGCATAATTATTTACGTACATTCATGTGATTTCATTTGAGTAAACAGATACTCAAATATACAGATATCTCACAGTTAAAATATAATTTCTATTGATTTTATTAAAAAAAGGGGGGGGAATGAGGATTATTTAAACTCGGTACAAAATAAGCTCACTTCCTTGTCGAAAGCATCTCAGCTATCTTAAAAGATTATAAAAGAAAAAATGTATTAAATGTCTTCACGATTAACCGTTTGCTCAAAATAACCTAGAACATGACCTCTTAACAGTTCTTCCAATTATGTCCGGATTAAAAGATCGAATTAGAATGAAATAAAGGTTATTTTATAGTAATCTCGATTTCTGAAAAACAAATTATTTTCCATGGAGAGAAAAAAATTTTAGAAGTTAATTTAACTGTTATTTTAATTAGCTAATCCATTAATTTTCTGATTTAATTCCTTTTGGGCCATTTCACAACGATATCCATTTTATCTAGTTGCATTGAGAACAAATGAATTATTTAAAATATTTATTTATTTAAACTCGAATTCCTATTTCTTCACTGGATTTTCATTAATGGCTTGTTGGCAAGAGTTCAGGAGAAGTGTGGAAAATCATTGCATGCTGATATCTGCATTAAATGAGGTATTTAAGATCACATTTCTTTTAATTTGGTAAAACGTGTTTTACTTTTATACAATGTATTCCTAGAAATATAGCAAAAGTAGATAATTTTTATTAAACATACTGTAAAGAATTCTTTGTTTCATAAAAAAAATATGAATCACAGTACTCCCTCTGTAATCGGACACTTCACTTTTCTGGCTTGCAAATAATCCGTTTTTTTTTTTATTATTATTATTTATTTATTCAGGCAAAGAAGCCTTATACAGACGTTATTTCATGTTTTCTAGTTCAATAGAATACTGTACGCTATCAATAATAAACGTCTCGTTTATTGTAATTTTAGTTATTTCGTGTGTTTGACACTTTATTTGAGTGTATTTCATTGAACTCTATGCACATACAATAATGCATAGATTTTGCTGTGTAAATGCGGTGTGTGCTGTGTAGTGATTTTCCAGAAAGCCGGTGCATTTGGTAATCCGACAGTGCTCTGATTCCATAATAGCCGGATTATCGAGAGATAACTGTACTTCGAAAAGTGAAATATCATTCTCACTGTCCTAATATAACGCAGTAATGCCTAAGCATGGAAATTAAAGTATATTTTATTTAAAGTACTCGTAGCATGAATTTCAACACCATAGTATTAGTTCGAGTCCTAAATAACGTCCGATGCAGCTGTGTGGAATCTTGCTCGTATCTACCCACTATCAATCACCGTGGCAAACGAGTATTTGATTCACAAAATATATTAGGATTCATTTAGTCTTTTGACAACCATTTTGAGTGGTGCACTCTATATTAAACTATTGTTCCAAAAATCTTAATATGGAGGGTAAAAATGTGCATATTCGTTCATGTAATATTTTAGGAATTTAAGTTAGACAATAATGCTAAGACGACAACTTAAAAAATGTGTAGTGTAATTGATCGGGCAGTTAGAAATTGGTTTGCCAAATTCCGTTCTGGAGGTATTATCTTAAAAGACGGACCGAGGGTGGGACGTCCTTCCAAGCTTCACAATCTCTTACAAGTATTATTGAAGCTAAGTCCCCGCTCGCGTCAATAAATAAGAGATAATCAGAAAGGTTGAATGCATCACACTGTTTGCCGCAACCTGGAGAAAGTAGGAAAAACTAACAAGTTAGGAGTATGAGTACCTCACAAAATGGAATCAATGAGATGAAATGGAATAAAATGAATCGCATATCAATAGCCTCAAGTCTGCTCTTACGGCTAAACTTCGGGCCTTTTTTTTTTGGCAAGATTATAACAGGCGAGGAAAAATGGGTTACAAATGACAATTTAGTCCACAAAAGACAAGGGCTTGATCAGAATCTAACACCCCAACCATATCCGAAAGCAAACATCCATAGAAAATAATGTGTTATTGTGGGTATGGTGAAATTGTCGTCAAACTCAACGATTACTACGGATACATACGTTGAGAAGCTGCAAAGAGTGACAGAAAATACTTCATGAAAAGCTTCCTGCACTCGTCAATCACAAAAACGTCAGTTTTAGTGACTCAAGAAAATATTCTTGAGTTGGATAGTCTGTTTTACCACAACCACCTTATTTCCTGGACCTTTCCCAGACAGACTACTCTATCTTTTCTATTCCTAGCAAAACTTTTGAAATGTAAAAACCATCAAATCAGAATAGCAAGTTGGTCAAGCTGTCGGTAATTTCTTCCAATCCAGATCAACTACATTTTAATGGAAGGAATTGAGAACCTGTCTAAAAGATGAAAGAAAATCATACATAACAGTGGGGAAAACATAATAAATTAATATAAATTTGTTATTTGATCAAAGCAAAGTAAATGGTTGATAAGAAATGGAAGTTATTTATGACTCGATCTAACAGACGTCATTATATAAACATCGCATTTAGATGCAACACGAATGCTATTGGCGACGGAACTCATAATTTTCAACCTCAGTCAGATAAAAAGGATGAAATCCGAGCTAACATTCTACTCTCCAAACTTCCACATCACACTGATGGGAAAACTTGAAGTCTCGACAGATTTAATGTGCATCAGCCCCGCTACACGGAAGGTCTTTAGTGGTATCGGAGCTCGAACTCAAGAACTCTTAGGCACTTAGGAATGTCCTATTCAGTTGAGGTTTTGCACACATTTTATTTCACAAAATTGTATTTTTTAGTCTTAAATTTTCAGACAAAAAAAAAGAATTAAATAAATGTAAATAAAAAAAACTTTTTTAAATCAAGCTTTTGTTTTAAAAAACAAAAAGAAGAAAGTAATTATTTTTTAATTTGTAAAATAATACATAATTTATAAGATCTTGAAGCGTTAATACTTCTTTTGACCTCATATGTACGAGTAATTATGTAGCGATGGTACATAATGTATTTGTAATTACCTAGGTATCTCAGTGAAGCGCCTCAAGCATTCTATAAATAAAGAAAATTATTTTGATTTAAGAAATTGGGTTGTTGTTTTTTTACCTTTTATTCCATCTCTAAGTAAAAGTTTTATTTAAGAATGTTTTACTTGTATTTATGAAACGGTAATTAAGTCAGAATGAAAAAATGAAGGGCACTTTCTTCTTCATTTTAAAAAGACTTCTGAGATTGGGTTCTATTCTTTAATATTAGGTTTAAGACAGATTGAACAAACACCTGTTTTCCAAAAAATTACGAAATAAAACCTTGGTATATCTTCCCTTTCATCGCAAAAAAAAAAGAAGAAAATACAAAATGCTCAACAATCAGCAACTTCCGCAATATTTTGCTCTTGTTAAATGTTAGTGAATGCATCGACGCTGCAAAGTGCTATCGACAAAACTGATGACCGACGTACGTGGGCGTTAATGCCTCTTCCCAACGCTATCAAAGCACTTTTAGATTGGAGAAACGATCTAGCATTAATTAGATAAGGGAGCGATAATCTTGTCTCTTTGAAGAATTTATTATCAGCGATTATTTGAGTTTTATCGGTCTTTTCTTTTGTAAAATAATGTATCCAGAGGTGTAAAGTTTGAAAACAATAGTTCAGATATTACGATAAGGAAGTTTCTTTATTTAATACTTTTAGGTCGTACTTAGTTATTTTCAATATGCAATATTTGTTCAGATCTATAACAATTCTAATAGACTTCAAATGGAAGAAATATAAGTAAAAGGAAATTTTTAATGAAGTTTTTCTTTAGGGATTTAAAAGGTATAAAAACATATTGCAAATGTAAAATATATAATTTATAAAAGCTTGAGGCGCTTAACTCGATAAATTAAGTATCATAGCAACTTACTAATAAATTAGACCAAAAGAAGTATTTACGCCTAAGGCTTGTTATAAATTACACATTATTTTAAAGTTTAAAAAAATTATTGCTATACCTTTTAGTCTATCTTTAAATAAAAACATTGGTTTTTTTTTACTTATATTTGTTTAATTCTTTTTAATCTGGAAATTTAAGACTAAAAAAGCCATTACATGAACTAATTGTGTAATTTGTGTGCAAAACTAAATTAATTAATTGTGTGTACAAAATTTCAACTGACTTTGCACATTGTCAAGTGCAAAGCCCGGGCACGATTGATTAGGACGATTTGATCGAATTTACGACAGTTTATGATAATAAAGAAGTCGATAATGGCGAAGTCGAAAATAATGTTTATCTATTATTAGTTGACTTAATTCGCGAGGACTTGAAATTTGCTACAAATATTGAATTTTTCTTATTCATGATCCTGACATAAAGCGTGTATTAAAATTTCGACGTAATCTTAAGTTTTGTGTAGCCGGATATCAATAATTATATAAGCAACTTGAGAAACTAAAAAAAACAGCCGCTAATAACAGACTTTGTAACAACAAAAAATCAACAATGCCTACATAGCGCATGCTTGCTATCAAGTTGCAATGGATAGTTGATAGTTAGTAGTTTTATTCCTTATTTCAATTTGAGTTTGAATTTTTATATGTTGTATGTACCTATAAACTGAATTTTCACTGTACACTAATTTTAATTTTTTTTTTGTTACAAAAAGGAATTGTTTTTGTTTCTTAAATATGCAATATGGATTTCATTATTACTTTTTTCGCGCGGTTTTTTGGGAAAATATTTAAAGATTTTTCATCTTACACGATTTTTTAAAGTTGTGGAACATATCTCCAAATTTACCATACGTCGCATGTATTTCTTACACGAATTTTTTTGCATGGTTTCCTGAGGAACGTATCTACTGTATAAAAAAAAAAGAGTAGGGTGTATATATATCTTCCTTGTTTTTATTTCAATTCCTTAACACGAAACCATTTATTCCACATTTAAAAGTACTGATTTCCTCTTAGGAGTAGAGCGAGCTATGGTACATCACAACCCCTTTTTATTCATGACTAAACAAAAGCTATTCAGCGAACTTCCATTTACTGCTCTGCTGTAAAAGCTGCCAGAACTTTCTCTGTTACTGTGTGAGCCACGCCAACTCGGGCTCTATCTTATGTCATGGCTTGGAAGTATAATAGCATAAAAAAATATTAGACTGATTAAATAAAATCAAATATTCATTACTATGAACGAGTGCATTCTTTTGCAGCATTTACATATCAAATATAACAAAGCCAGAGGACATGACAACTTTAGCTAAATTTTATATATATGTAGAACGGAGATTGTACATCCCGAATCTACACTAGTTTACTAGGGTTGGTTTGTCTAAGGCAGTAATTCCATTACTGAATTCTATGATAATTTCGTAGGAATTCAATGATGAGGCTAACTTATTTTACTTAGTTTATTAAATGGAGAAATAGAGGGGGAAACATTTACAACAGGAGTTGACCAGTTCATCAGAGAAAGATAGATAGCAACCTCATTGTATCGCATATCAGCGATGTTCGTTGGAACGCGCTCTGGCGCTCGGAGTTTACTACTTCATTGGGAGAAGAGCAGAGGAGAAGAGAGGCGGAAAAAAGGGGGAAAGATGTTGCTCAGTTTTGTTCAGAAATAGGTGGCGCTGCACGAGCTATCACATGACGCTGATTCGTGGTACCATCTATCGAATAACTGAGGAATCGGTTTTATAGAACATTGGAAAATACAAATAACTCTTTGATAATTAGCTGGAAAATCCTACATATATATATGCAGCTGAATAAATACGATTCTAAAGCGGTCCACAAAGTCTTTTGGTACATAGACTTCTGGTACGTGTCTTTTGGTACACGAATTACTTTTTGACATAATCTGAATCCCTTTCCACACAGTTGAGCCAATGCTTGACTATACCGGTAAACCTACCGCAGAAAAGTTCCTGCGGTTGTTGTTGACACCAAACTTTGATTACAATGTTTCACCTTGTCATCAGAACGAAAGTTGTCTTCTTTTAGGTACTCTTTTAACTTTGGACAGAGGTGAAAGGCGTTAAGTACAAGGTCGGGGTTGGATAGTCTAGCAATCCTCAGCTGTCAGATTCGCCTCGCTGTTTCAACCTCATCTACTCGTTGGTAGCCCCCCTTTTTCAATTCTCAACCCACTTACGACACCTAAGGAAAAGAAAACAAATGCATTACAAACGGGACACATGGAGCTTTCCATTACAAGAAGGATTTGGAAAATGGGGTAGCAAATAAAAATAAAAACTATATGTAAATGTAGGCATTACTTGTCAACCAGGCCTCATAAGATAATTCATAAGACCCCATTAATATATGTTGGAAATGCCAGCATGAGTAAAAATTTATATATTATGTAAAAACATCACTTTAAAAAATAAAAAAAACTACTCTTGGATTTTTTTTTTTTTTTTTTCTTTTGTTCTACGAGTAGAAATGCCCATAGCGAGTTACCTTTCAGGCCCGCCAACCTTGAAAGTACGTCGAGCTCGTCCCTCCAAACAAAAATGTGTACTTCTGCTCTGGAACTGCGTAAAATTTATTGGTGCTAAACCTTGTAATTAGGAATGCTGTCAAGAAAGATATCTGAACAGATTCTTCACTCTACTCACTAGCGTTCAATAATCCATTTAACATGCAGAAAACATAATTATTATACGCAACTCTTTTTGGTAAAATCAGGAATGGAGGCTAGGGTCTGATTAAAATATCCATGGATTAACTTAAGTTATGATTTCTTAGGGAAGTGGAGCCGTTATCTGGCTGCCGAGTATGGTTGGGGAGGACGTCATCAGTCCTCCTAGTCAAGTCTTTCTTTGGTAACTCTAGATTACCCATTGATTTTAGTCCGCTCACATTCAGTTCTCTTTGCAAAGCCACGCCATTTGGTTTACATAGATAATGTTTTAGTAAAATCATTCATCGTAATATTGCGTCTCTAAAAAACGGCTCCACTTTACTAGGAAAACATAGTTTTAGAACTCGAGTAGAATCCGCGATCTCTATGCCCATCAATCTTCCACTTTTGTTTCTTATACGTTTATTTATAATTTTTTTTTATTGAAATTAGTTTTTGAAATTTTTATCAGATATTTCTTCAATAATATATTGCTTCAGAAAACGGGGGTTTTTTTTGTTTTTTTTTTTTTTTTAAAGAATAATTTTCCAATTTCTTTTCACCAGGTATTTCATCAGATATAAGAAATTTTCAATATGAGTTGTTTCCTAAGCGAGAAAAGAATAAGGAATTTTGAAGATTAAGAATTCCTGTTGTGAATAGTAAAGAAAAGGAATTTAGAATCAGATTTCAAAATTTATATTTCTGAAATTTTTTTTGCATAAAACCTATAAAACAGACTCAGACCTAGACAAAAAAAAAAAAAAAACTTTTTAAAAAAGGATTTTAAAGGGAGGATAAAAGAAGGACTATAATATTTTCTAAAATTATTATTTGGTAAAAAAGACTTTTTGGCAAAAACCTGTTTAATCGAGCTTTACATATTAAGAATTTGCTTTTTCTTATTATTTTTAATCCTGAAAGTTTTTATACTATTTATTTGATTTTAATTTCCATTCAATGAAAAAGAGAAACTCAGAAAAGCTCTTTTTTGTTTAGGCTGTTCTTATTATGATAATTAACTTGTAAAGAGAGAGTTATGTACATTTTTGTACCATATTTGTATTTTGCTTAACTGTACATTCAATATAATTTTTGGGCATAATTTTTCTTCATTATAGTGATTTTCACGAAGTAATATAAGACTTGCGCTTTTAGATATCTGATGTCATTGTCTTGTTGAAAAGAAGAAATATGTTATGGAAGTGCAAGGGCAATTTTAAAAAGGAAATCTTTACAACATGGACATGGTGTTTTATCCAAAAAACAAAAGTCGTTTAAAAATTGCGTTTTTAGGAGCATTTCTCTTTTATCCCATCATTTAAGTACCATAAATGATATAAAAAAGAGAAATTAACACTTAAACAACATAAAAAGGGGAAGAATATTCGAAGCCGTTACTACAAGAAACAAAATGGCATTTTGTCCTAAAGACCAAAAAAAAAAAAAAAAAATTGACATTTTGCAGAAAACAAGAAAATAGTACTAAAATATTTAAAACAATGAAATCAAGTAAAAATAGCACTTAAATAAAGGGGGGGGGAGTACTCATCTAATTTTGAAGGGCATCCTTATACTCAGGCGCGTGGCGACTGTATGCGATAGAAATCTCGAGACATATACCACCCGCATTTTCATAACAAACCACAATTATACCTTAATGGCTGCCCGCCATTCAATATCCCCAACTCTTTTTTTATAACGGCTATTCTCTCCCTCAGTCTACCAACAATGCCATTCATAGCCACTTTTCGAACCCATGCCTTTAGCTTCAAACAGTCAATCCGTTACAGCGATGCATTTCAATGAAACGTGGCGTCGATCAAGTGTCCAATGACAAGAGTAGCTCTTAACGTAGGGTTATCAGAAAAATGGTTTATAGTGGGAATGGTTTATAATTTTTTGATGACTTGACCAATTTGATGATTTAACGCTAATAGTAGTTTTCGTCCCCAAGAAGTACACTAAAATTGGATCCACCCCCATGAGTCTTCGATTCTATGCAAGAGTTCATCGATGAAGTGGCTGGCGTATGACAGCATGCCAGTCTCACAACAAGACATGGTTAGATGCTTTTAATAGGTGACAGATCTGGAGAACATGCAGCAACTTTCTTGGGCAATACGCGGTCTAGCATTGTATTGTTGAAAAGTAACATTACGGAAGCCTAGAAGATAGGGAACAGCCACGGATCGTAACAAGTTTGACTTTCGAATGTAACGGCCTAACAAGGATTAACGGCTTTCAAAAATTTTGACTATATGTACAAGGGGTGATCGTGATGTGCATCCAATGAGATCTCATACCATCAAACCATTTACTGGATACGTGTGACGACAACTGCAGGCTGAAAATGTTCGCTGTTCTCGATGCCTCCACACAAGAATACGTCCATCATGATCTTGTGTGGGTATATGTACGCAGAATCAAAATTGATCTACAAAGACGACTCGACGGCACTTTTGTATCGCATGATAGCTACTCTACATACCACTGTCGGTAGGCTTATGTCGTGAGCGCTTAATTATTTTTGTATAGTTTATAATACTGCGATTGGCAACGCCAGTCGAATTCGGATAAAGTAAACAGAACTTGAAAACATAGCAATGCTGCGAATGTATCGAATTCGAACTGCTATTTAGAACAGTAATTCCCCCCACCTTCTGATTTGAACTATTTGTCTCTTTGTGTGTGTCCGTCCAAGTCATTAATAAACTGTTGTAAAATATTTAAACTCTCCCAATCCTTTTAATGAAAACCTTTTAGACAGAACAGCTTATCTCTACTCCAGCTTCAAGGGAAGTAGCAACAACGGTTGCCGTAAGGACAATCCGTAGTGTTGCAAATGTCGAATCACTGTCCTTAAGGTCACGATTTCCTAAGAAAACAGAGCCGTTATCTAGAGGTTGTAATATTGCAGTGGATAATGTCATAAAAATTACGGTCGTCTTTTTGCATTGACCGCATAGTTTTCTGTTAAAAAATGTCCAGTAGCCGTGATTAATTGCTATAATATCAATAACCGCCATAGAATAGAAAAACACTGCAAATACGATTTCAACAAAATAAAATCAGTTTTCAAAAAATTGATGATAAAAAAATAGCAAAAAGTTAATGAAAAAAAGGGACATTGTAAAGCATCAAAATGTGTTAGTTTTCATTTTTTACTTCAATTCTAGATTTCATACGTACAAAAGTAATATATGAATCGAAAGATAATAATTCGAAACATATTACAAAGTAAAAAAATTTAAAAAATTAACATAATATGTAATAAAACATACAAAATCAAGAACTATTTTTACGTAATTGACTTTTCCAATATTATTCCTTAAGTGTTATTTAAATAGGGATTTTCTGCTAAATTTTTGCATTACATTGTGCAAACCTTCAAGATTTTTCACAATATTGATTAAAAGTTCGTTTTCCTCGTCAGCCCATGTCATGTTGGCACTCACTTTTCACTGAAAATATTCACCGCTATCGGAAACAAACCACATACAATGAAATGTTTCGACCACTGCGACGACCAGCATGAAAATGGATTGACCGCAGTTTTACGTTCCATTCCCATTCTGCGTTCTTATAGAACCATGCCATTTTGTTTGCATAGACAACGTTTTAGTGACGTCATCCAGCACTATGTAACGGACGCTAGATTATGTTACCGTTTTCTTAGGGAACCGTTACTTTAAGGGCCTTTGGCATTCTGCAAGCGAACCATTCTCCTAACTCGGTGTACGCGATATGAATATACAATCACAAAAGGTTGAGCGAATATACGTGAGTCCTGTCGAGGATTAGTAGCAAGGGGCTGCTGTTCACATGACAATTACTGGATCATGATCAACAATGTCGCGGAATGTAACACTCGAATTCCTTCTCTCGTAAGGAATAGGGAAGAAATTTTTTTTTTTTAAATGAACTATATTCTTATCTGTTCCTGTTTGGTTTTAAATAACTGTTTTTTAACCTGTTCTTTGTGATTCACGTGTTCTAAAGACAAACAAAACTCAAATATATTTAAAGGGATTTAACACTACATAATTACTACATGTATTCCCATTCGATTAATTTACACATTTGTGGGAAAATCAAGACGGTTAAACTTTTTAAAATCATATTTTATATTAAATTAATACTAAACACAACATCACTATATTATTTAATCATTCGACCGAAAAAATAAAGCCTGTTTGGTATTATCTCAATAGGAGTACTTTTTATATATTTTCATCTTCAAAATAAATAAATTGATAATAATAAATAAATAAATTATTTCCTAATTTTAAAGACTGATTCTATAGTAATAGAATAATCTTTTTAAATAACAGGGTAAGAGAAAAGAGAATTAGTGCATATATGAAAGAGCAACAATACTAGAGCATTGGACAAATAAGAATGAACTGATAGGAGGTAAGAGAATTGAGAACGCTGAATAGTTGAGAAAGAACGGAGGAGCTGTCTGGGGAGTCTCCTGCTCTCGTCTAAGAGGGGAAACGATTCGAAATAGAAAAGAGCATGTTCCTAGTGGCGCACTGAACTAGGTATTCTCGTTCATTTAAATGAACCATTTCAAAAGAACAAATTCTTCTTCGCTATGTGATTTCTACTTATTAGGAACAGGGATTTAAAGAAAAGGTTATTCTTTTGATCCTCACTTCTAGTACGTAGAAATTCCTAATGCTCATTCGGAGCATGACATAAACTTTACACAAACAACGAATGATTAAATGTTACTTACGAATGAGAAACTGTCACTAAGAACCCGCCGTGCAGTGGAATCTTGATGCATGTGAAATCTTATCGAGATTACAAGTCCTCCCATTGACATAGTGTGGTAGTTTGGACAGGGAGGTATTAGTTCAAATTAGATGTATTAGATGATCTCATCACTTGATCGAAGCTTAAAATTACTAGGTCCGTCGCCAATAGCCCTCGTGTTGTTTCTCTGTAACACAATCACAATCCGAATGAAAAACCACCTTCAATTTTATACAGACTGTGTATGGCGTTACTTCTACCTGTGTTGATTAAATGCTCTGAAATATTAATGATTTGCATATCCCAGTACATTGCTCTTTTCGTGCAACTCTGACATTTGTTGCGTGCCCCTTCTTGGTGCAGCACTTTTAAACCTTTGCGGCACACCGATTGCCAAGCGCAATCAAGCAAGTTCACGACTTTTAATACACAAAATTCAGCGCAATTTTATCAAAGCTTACAAGCCCTTTCGCTACCGGAGGGAGAAAAAAGAAGTGCTTCTCTGGGTCCGTGGCTTCTTAGCGCGGAGTATCCCGCTGTACCCAGAAGATTTTAGATATTAAGCCTAATTCATGAAAAAAAAATTCCTCAAAAATCGGTTATTCATTAAAATATTTTGGTATTTACATATATTATTTAAAAGCTTTAAACTTAATATATACGAAAGAAAAAAAGTTTTAATCGAAAATTCTATGTTTTTGCATAAAATAATTACATAAAACTCATATCTTTTAAGAAAATACAAAATATAATTACATTTGTTTCATAAATTCCATGGTGTAATGATATACCACTATATGGAACATATAGATATAAAAAATAAATCTTATTTTGCTGTATGGTATATTTATAAAAAAAATTCAATGCTTAGTCCAACGTCACATGTCTTACGCACATATTTTGGCGCTTCATGCAAGATTTTGAGCAAAGGGCACATCTTCGTCCTTTTTTCTTTACTTTAATGTCTATGTACAGATTTGGATTGTTTTCACTAACATTACTGTCAGATTCATTCATTAGTTCACAAATCTCAGTATCAGATAAACACTTTCTTTTCGTCATGACTGTTGCTACAAATAAAAACCGACCCAATGAAACGAACAGCTAAGAGCATCTACTACCAAAAGCCCTAACCCCCATAAAGGGCCATAAATTCTCCTTCGAACTTCTAAGAAACAAGCAAGAAAGAAAAAAGCAAACCGAAAGCAAGTGCACCCTTTAAATCATGTCATTACATTTAAAAAGCCGCCCAGCAACACGTGCTTTTAACAATTACCCCCCTCCTGTTAGCCAGAAGTGAAATCCAAGCCCATATCACCAAGGTCAACACTCCAAATAACCTTTCTATATAGATTTCGCTGTATTGTAATTCCATATAATAACATTAAAAAATCAAATAAAACGTTCTCATCAAGCGTATCTCTATTGATACGTTGGGCCGTAGAAGACACTCACGAAGCATATCAAATGTGATACGCTGGGCACAGGAGAGCAAACGCGAGCGTATCGCATTTGATACGCTGGGATCGAACGGGCTAGGAAAAAAAATCTTTTATTCCTAAGATTAACAGATGCCATAGATAACAAGCTCTTTGTGACCAGGTCTCCCAGGATAATGGAAATGCCATTTTTTAACGCTTATTTAATTTATGTATGGACTCACAGTATTATATTTTTCATGCTGTTTCATTAATAGTTTTAATTTTTAACATTGCTTCCATCGAATAGTTAGTGGTCAGCAGTGTATATTAAACATAGATAAATACTTTACCTATTCAAATTATGCTAAAATCGAAGTTATAAAATTTATTTTGTCTTCATATGCTGTGTTTTGAATGTAAAAGTGATTTAATTCCAAGTTCAAAAAAAAATTCAGAATACTTTTTTGCCCGAACATTATCCATATTTTTGTAATGAAAAATGTTAAGTGTTTTTTGTTTGTTTATTTTTTGTTTGTGATTATCTTTTTAAAATTTCAACTTTTCTTGATAAATTGTTTCTTAGAAATAAATTTTTATTATTTACTAACCATATATGCCCAATATTACATTTATTTTCATTCAGAGAATCTATAATCAAGAAAAATATTAAGGCTATAAGAAAATTTTAAATATATATATATTTATCTCTATTGAATTATAGTTTTTTTTCTGATCTAGAATTAAAGTTATTTAAATGGTGCTACCAAATTGTAATCAAAATATTTAATGTACTTTGATCACCCAATTCCAATTGTAGAGTTATTTTTTCAAATTTTTAACATTGAGAAATTGAAAAATTCTTTGCAGAAAATTCCCTGTGCAGTCTTCTGTTTAAAAAAAAAGAAAAGAAAAGCAGAACAACGAGTGTTAACGATAGTAAAGGTTTTTAAGAATGAACTTGTTTATTTAAAAACTTAGAATTAAATTTTTTTAAGTAAACTGGAACTCTAAAAAATGCTTCTAAATTTGCATTTTTTTCCCCTTTTATCTTTCCTTTTTTTTTTTTTTTTTTATTTTTTTTTTTTTTAATTTTTAAAATTTTGCTCTAAAAAATAGAGGATATATTGCTGGTTCCATAGCTCTTATTTATGTGATTTCGATAAACATAATGATTTAAAATAAGAGTTTTAAAAGAGTACAGCTTACGTTTTTCTCAAAATGTGCTTTTTTTACCTTCTGGTATACTTTACTCTAATTCTAAATGGTCCATAGTGCTGATATTTTGCACGTTGTGAAGTGAGATTATTTCTGAGACAGAAAACATAATTTGTTTCAAATACAAATATTAGGTACAGCACAATGTTTATATAAAAATTAAGAGAAATTTTGATTCGTAAGGTTAGAAATTTTTTTAATTTCACTAAATTTCCGTTTTGAAGTTATAATTACGTTCTGTGAATGAAAGACTATATTTATAAATTCTTTGCAAAATTTTAAGCGTATAAATGCAGTACATTTTATGCAAGATGTATCTAAAATTAAGTCCACGACTTACAAATATAAATACAGCTATTGATTATTAATTGTTTGTACATAATTACTTATGTTTATGTATGGGATTTTCTTATCCTAAACAGTTACATAATTATACAGAAATTTCAATATCAAAATATCACTTCTCTCTTCCAACTATTTTAGATTTCAAAGGTCGGTAATTATTTAATTTTCAAAAAATCTCATATTTCCTTGTCCTGAATTATTTCAACAAACATTTCTGTTATTTTTTCGAACATATGAGATAATTCTCAACTTTTAATTCGACTGCAAGAATGTTGCTACTTTATAATATACTTAGAGTTTATCTTTCCGTTTTGATTTTTTGCTAATACAAAGAAAACTTTCTCTGTGTTTTTACCGATAAAAAATTCTTACAAGTATAATAGCGGTAGAGATTACTTAGTTGTTATTTCATACAATTAGCGTATATAAATAGAACATTCGTTGGGAATAAAGTACTAAACGCTCATTTACGTATCGCTTTGGCATCATTATTAAGTTTATAAATAAATTTCAAGATAATTTATGTAAGAACCATAATATTTTTTTTTCGTAAAAAGACCATCGTGTGTATGAAATACGCAGCCGTATAACATGTCACGCAAATCGAAACATTTTCATAGTTACAGAGCAAATATTGTGCAGGTGCGTCCCAATTCAAACACTGCTCGGCGCTTTGGAAGAAATCCAAGAATTTGCATAATTTATGCGTGAAAAGTAAAGTTAGGTTCCCATAAAAGTAGACTCATGAATGAAATATTTTTTCTCCCTTTTACGAGATTTGTGACATCAGTTATTTTCTCTGCCATTGCCACGCAAAACCCGAAATAAAAAAAATAATAAGTTGAAAGTAATACCGGAATTCGAAGTTTTGAATGTTTGATAAGTCGGTGTCTGCAAGGAACGTGGGCCGACGTTACGAAAAGTCAGGTTCGGGACGGATTAAATAACTTCTCAAGAAAACCAAACATGGAGAGGGAGAATTTCTCCAACAGATTTTCACGTTTTAAGGGAATCGTTTCCGTTTTATGATTTTCATCTAGTTCAGATATTACGATCTAAAAATATTTAAAAGGTTTTTTTTTTAAAATAAAAACCAGATAATGTAATTTTTGTTTGCGATAAAACTCCATGAATGAATCTCAAATCTTTTTAATATAAATTTCATATTCAAGTCGCTTTGTTTAACCTATTTGAATCTATGAACCTTTTTTTCCCTCTACGAAATGAAGAGTAAGAAATTTCACTTGCGTCAATATTTTATCGATATGCTTCACACATGAGATAAAATGTGGAAGAAAACTGGTTAGCTGTATTGAACAACAGTTTAGACAAAGTTAAAAAATAATTCGGTAATGTATTGTTAGGTTACAAACTTTTTTGTATTCTTCTTTCTTTTTAATTATTCAAAAATAACAATTAATATCTTAAATAATAATTATTATTAATAAATATATTTTATATAATAGACAGATCAAACAAAATTTTATTCCTAAGACATTAATTGTAAAAAAAATTTTAAAACAATCCTTGTGCTAGCACGAAGTAGGTATCCAAACCCGCCTGTACCATTTAGGCATTATCCGAATCTTATAACTTTCTTGTCCACGGGATTCTCTCCACTGCACTCAGAAAAATACTGCCGTGAGGCTAATATGTATATTTAAGTGATGTTACTATCTTTCAAAAAATAAGATAGTGCGTGTGTAGATTTAGAACCGTGTTCAATTATGTTATTAAATAAACTCTTTCATCTAAATTATGGACTAAAGATTATTCCCGATGCTAGCCTGAACAAACTAATATTAAATCGTTATGGAAGCGAGGCCATAACTGTTCATTTTGATTAAGATCATTAAAAATGAGATATAATATTTTTGTTACCAGATAACTATAAAAAACAATCTCAAACGAGATAAGCAGATGATAGCAAATAATGTAATTCTTAAATGACATAAATTAAAATATAATACGGATATTGTATTAAAATACGTTGAAATAAATAGTATTGTATATTCGATTGTAGATTTTATAGCACCGATCTGCACTAAAAGTTTCTTTTATTTTAATTATTCTTTTAAATCGTAATTACATTTTTTCAGTCCATAAATATTCATTACATTCAATTCATTATTTTGTTCATTATTCTACAAATCTGTTTAGTTTAAAAAATTAATTAGAACCACTAGGTAAGTGATTACAGCTGCAAACACTATATTCTTAAGATCGATATTCAAGAAGTTCGAATTCCGATGCCATGGATAGCTTAGCTTAGGTTCAAGGTTCAGCTAACCACTACTAGTGGGTCATTTCCGACTCGAGAATTGATATTTTATATGAAAAAATTAATAATAAATACAATTACGCTCTAACATGCTCGAGGTGGTATCGTAAAGTTTTAATTATTACTAGAAAATGGATTAGACATCTGGAATGTTGATTTGTTTAATTTTAGGAAGCCGTAGATTAAAGGAACTCTCAGTACCGTAAGTTTTTATCATTATATCTAGCTATCGTAAAATATTAATTATTATTGAAAATAATCGAGAAAGAAACTTAATTTGTATTTGTTTACATTTTTTAACCACCCATTGTTATACATTTCTCCTAACGTTTCTTGATCTTTGGTTGGCCGTGGTAGCCTAGTGGTCAAGGTTTCGGATTTGTGGCAGGCGGTTTTCGTTCAGTCGCGGGTTCGAAAATTGGCCGTCAAAGACCCGCCGTGTAGCCGGGGCTGATGCACGTTAAATCTGTCGGGGCCCAAAGTCCTCCCGTTGATGTAGTGGGGATGTTACGAGAGGGGGGGTGCCAGCTCAGGTGTCGTCCTCGTCACTTGACCATGGTTCAAAATTACGAGGTCCATCGCCAATAGCCCTCTTGTTGCTTCTAGTGAGGCGTTAATGAAACTGAACTAACTAAACTTCTTGATCTTTCGATGGCCCTCATTGTAGAACTCTGCAGATAGAGCTCTATTTTCGATGTATTGCCAATTACTTAATCTACTGCTTCCTGAAGCCAACAAATCAACATGAATAGCTGTAAATTACAACGCTACGTACGTAATGATCCATTAATATGCAGAACAAAGGTTAACCAGATATCCCAATCATTTCTTAGTTATAATTAAAACTTTAAGATACTCCTCGTTAATAGACTGACTGACAGCAACTTAAACACAATTCGAATTAATTTATTTGAATACCGCAGAAATTAAGAAGATGGCGAATCTCGTCTAAAATATGAGAGCGCTTGGGATCTCGTGGGAAAGCTTGTCAGAAAAAATTTAAGTTCTCGACACGAAAAATATATTTTTCATGTCTCTGATATAACTTGTTCTCCTGACCGCTAAGTAGGATAATGATTGTATGGGCTGTTTGAAAGCCCAATATGGTTGTAAATAATTTTTAAATAGTAATTTATATACATAATTGACACGTAGAAATTACAATAAATATAATAGAAAGAAACCGCTCTCTCCAACGCATATTGAACCTTTGGATTAAGATTCACTACAAGTAATCTTTTTGATACACAATATTGTGCCCACATGAAATAGAATAACAAGCAGTTCATTTATGTATGTCAATGACTATAACATAATGGCCGGATAGTTGATTTAAGAATGACTTACATGGTACTTTTGACGCGCGTGCGTCGCCTATTCTCATTCTTTCATCTGCCTTAAAACAAGAGTTGACAGTGTGGAATCCCTTGTCCACACAATTAATATACGTATTCCACTACAATGCCTTGTGTTTCGAAATAAAATCACACAATAATGAAAGAAATGCGCTAACTTGCTAAATTGGAATAAAAGTTATATATATTATATGTAATTATTTACAAAATTACATCTTTGTGTGTTACACAAATGAATGCGTCTGTATTCGTCGAGAGCACCTTATCGAATCCTGGGTTCATGTCGCGAAGAACAAAAAGGATGAATGCAAAAGAGACATTCCTGTCGTCGCAAAAGCTACCAGGACTCGAGTATCACCCAGCTGGCACGCTCATAATTATCTTTTGATGAAAGGCATGTCATTCTCCCACCTGATATCTTATTATAATAATTAACTCATCAAAAATGGAACGTAATTTTCTTGCCTTAATTTCTCCAATTCAACAAGGCAGCCCAACTTAAGGCTCAATTTGAGGAATTCTTTGTCCACAGATATATGTATTTAATCCACTCCAGGGGCAGTTATTGCCTGAGTGATACAGGTGGTGATATCGAACGAGGGCTCAATTAACTAGCGAGCGCTAGAAAATCTATTTAGCTGTATAGTTGAAGAGCATCCGTCATATCCTCAGCTGGAAGCGAATGATCGGCAAAATGACATATGTTAACAATGGTGTTTAAAGAAATAGACCTAACCTAATTCTAAAAATATCTCTCTGAAGATAAATACAATCAATAAAATTTCTTGGGGATTTATATATGTGAGATTTTGGGGTACTAACCAATTATTAAGTCCGTCGTCAATTCCCCTCATGTTGCTCTTTCATACGACTTTAAGAAATAAAAATAAAAAACATTAGATTTTAAAATCCAGTTTAAATGGTACACCAGGAAAAGTATTTGACCAAATAGTGCATTAAGGTAAAGGTTGAAAAACATTGCTTAAACTCCATTTAATTATGACTCGGCGAATCATGATATCGAAGAACTTTCGTTGCTCAGAAAGTTTGTAATAATAATAAAACGCAAAATTAATTAAATGGATTAAGACTAAGACAAATGTAAAACTATTTTTTTTCTTTGTTTTCAATAAAAATTTATTTTGCTATTATAATTTGCATTTCAATTATCAAAAGACTGATACTCTTGATAGATAGATAGATAAAGGTTCTCTAGATAAAGATACTCTTGATAAAGGTTCATAGATACTCTTGATAAAGGTTCTTAAAACCGCATAGTTTAATAATTTTCTAAACAAAACACAATGTAAAAAAAAAAAAATCATCGAAAAATCACTTTCACAGAAAACATAGGGAAAAAAACTTTCATTTTCTGTATTTTGATAAATTGTTGTCAAATTAGAAATAACAGATAAATTATAATAAATATAAATTGCCAATGGATAGGAAGCCATGTAATGTTTGTTGATTTCACTATTATAAGTAACATTTCATCTACGTTATAGCACTTATTGTGAGCAGTGGAAATCAAGATGGAAAAAGTTTTCTTCTTTTCTTTGGCTCTGGTTTTGGCATTATTCAAAGACGCCGGAGAGAGAAATTGGAGAAATTGTGCTTCTTAGTATTTCCATTTCCTTTCACAGAGCATACTTTTTCGATTTTTTCACCTTTTATTCGCTTTTATCGCAACAATCTAATGTCTTCTGAATTGTCTGCCTCTAACATTTTTTAATCGATTGGTACCTGAAACGTTTTCCTCAGAGCAGATAATTTTTTCCCAACTTTTTTTTTTTTTTTTTTTTAGTACAGGAATTTCAAAATAAAAATAAAAAATATTTTTATTAGAATAAAGTATGAATATATCATTCTCTTGTGTTTGAAATGTATTTACTGTTTGAATTCAGTTAAGCTTACAATATATTTCATTATATTTATTTATTTATTTTCCGATTTGACGGTATGATAACATTACAGTCAGTAACAGACTACAGTATTTGTTAATTTTATCTTTTTAGAACAATTGGAAGCCGCGGTACCCTAGTGGTTATAGTCGAGGACTCGCATCCGGTGTTTTACATCGAGTCGTGAGTTCGAGTCTTGATACCAACCAAAGATCCGTCGTATAGGCCGGGCTGATGAACACTAAATCTGTCGAAGCTCAAAATTCTCTCGTTAGTGGGATGTGGAAGTTTGGAGAAAGAGGGAACAGCTCATGTGTCGTCCTCGTCACTTGATCAAAGTTCAAAATAACAAGGTCCGGCGCCAATAGCCATAGTTAGGGTTGCTTCTCAGTGTTAAGTTAAGAAACAATCACATTAGAGCTACTGGCCTTTTGATAAGACCCATGAAAAATGGATAACTCAAATAATACTTGTATATATAATTTTATGTATCCAATGGTTCAATTAAAACTGTAGATGATTGTTTTTATTAACTTCTCACCAGGAGCAACACGAGGGCTGTTGGCAACATAACTCGTAATTTTAAACCTCGGCCAAGTGAAGAGAACGACACCTGAGTTAGCACCTCATCTCCTAACTTCCACACCACGGCAATAAAACTGTTCAACAGAATATGCTATAAATAATTGTTTTAGAATTTTCAAGTTCTTTTTTCGAAAATGTCATGAAAAATAAGTGATCAGAATTCAAATAAAAGCTATTGAATTTTAAAAAATTACTGTACATCGACCACCATGAGAAAAGCTCTGGCTCCGCCCATATCAGGTGGTATCCAAATACTTTACCATTTTTGTTAAGCATATAATAATATACTAGTTTATTTGCTTGTTACATTGCAATTTTCAGCGATTTTTTTCTCCTTATTAATTTAATATTAATAATTCCCTTTTATGTATTTTTGACGCAAGAAATTTTAAAAAGTTTAAATTAAAAATAGAAGACTTGCATCAAAGTTTCAGCGGGAATCTAGAGAAATTTTGATTCTTTAACCAAAACCAACTTTTTAAAAAATTACAGTTATAAATGTATTAAAATAAAGCAGACGATTTTCTCTTCGAACCAAAAATTATTAACAATAATTTTTAAGGAGAATGCAAATATTAATTTACCAAACTGTTTTTTATGTTCTTTTCCATGACAACTGGTGTAAAATAAATAAATAAAGTTTACTCATAAAAAAAATACAAATTTAGCTTATATATAGTTTGTAGTATATAGAATGCGATGGTAGAGATGGCGCTAGTAGCTTCGAAAATTGTTTGTTTTTAGTAATCATCATGACTTACTAGACAGTTATCTAAGTCTCAGTTATTCGTGATCATGATGCCTTTCGCACCTCAAAAATTCTTCAGCCTCACTTTTCCGGCCGAGGAAATCATTCTCTCATCCTTTGGAGCCGATTCACTAAAGCAACCCAGTGTTTTGATTGTTGCTTGGTTTCCAGTGTATATAGAGGAATCCATTTACAATCGCCAGTGACAACTTGACGTGGCAGCGATCAAATTTTAATTTGGAGCAAATGACTTCCAAATCAAAACTAACTTTTGAATCAATGTCAAATTTGTTTCGACTCCGTTTAATAGATGGCAA
This sequence comes from Nephila pilipes, assembly GCA_019974015.1. NCBI lineage: Eukaryota > Metazoa > Arthropoda > Arachnida > Araneae > Nephilidae > Nephila > Nephila pilipes. Next base: position 978,658 of record BMAW01041570.1, on the reverse strand, counting down.
TACCCATTGGTAACAACAATTCACTTTAATGAAGCCATCTGTCTTCAAATGCAAGTACTTTCTGAATCACCTCAGTAAAATTATGTTCAACACAGAAAATGCATGTGGTTGCATTATTTATGCCCTGTGGCAAATATTTCGAGGCAATCTAATTCATTACAAAGAAAGTTTATTTATATTTTTACAAATGAAGCGCATGCCTCTTCACATAACATTACTAAACCATCATTCTCCCAACCGTCGCTTAAGAGACTGCCTTCTATGGGCGAAAAACAAAGTATTAACATCGTTTCTTTAGCAGGAAGTCGTTATGTCATTTGAATACAGATTAATATAAATTCAAAAAAAGAAAGAAAAATGAAAAATAAGTGTAAGAACTATGAAGTCACTGATCCTACATATTAAATGAATAAAAATAATTTAAATTACTTTTTATAAAATTATTGTTACTTGAGGTAGTTTTCCCAGTTTCAAAATAAAATGTTTTATTGAGGATATGAAACCAGGATCCTTCTCAAACTGGTGGATAAATATAGATTTCATTCAGAGTTTTTTATTAGCCACCCAAGGGGCTATTATTTTAGTTTACCCAAAAATGCCGTACCTGACCATTTTTCAAAAATTTATCTTGTTTTTGGCGTATATTTTTGGTGTCTGCTTTCACCCGTAACGATCTTAATTTTCAAAAGTGCGTCATAATAAATTTCTCCTGAATTTTTTGTTGGATTGAAATAAAATATATGCAATATATGTCTGATACCTGCTTTCACCCCTAATGAATTCAATTTTCAAAAATATGTAAGAAATTTCCCCAATTTTTTTTTATTGGATTGAAGTGAAACAATTATAAAAATAAAGTATTTTATTAACTTATGGATTTATGTATTACCTAAAATCATATGTAAATTGGAATCAAGAGATAAGACTAAAATAAATAACATTATTCAGAATTTTAAGATAGCTGTGAAGCAGCCATTTTTTTTTTTTTTTTTTTTTTTTAGCTACCCAAGGGGCTATTATTTTTGGTGGTTCACTTTTAGCATACCAGATCACTTTTCAATTTTTTATCGTTTGTTTCTATTTTAATTACATTTATATATTTTTACTTAGATATTGTGACGTCATAGCTTGTAAACATATTTTGTTGTTTGTTACTATATTCTTGGAAATGATATACTCCACTTGAATGACGTCATTTCCCCTTGCAACAGCGGAAACTTACGAAAGACAGTTTCGCAGACGAGACGTTGTCTTTGGCGAGAGCAGAGCTCTGTAGTTGAATGCTGGTTATGAAGATGTTAATAAATGATTTTGTTATTAATTATTGATGCCACGAAATATTATTTTTGCCACTACACCACAATATATTCAATTTAATAATTTATCCTTCGCTTTAATTTTAACTACAGATAGCTGATATAATATTCAGTTTAATAATTTATCATTTGCTTTATTTTTAATTATATTTAGCTTAAATATATTCAATTTAATAATTTATCATTTCCTTAATTTTAATAACGTAAAAAGTTACTGTTGCCCATTTCTCAACATTTCATCGTTTACTTTAGTTAGTATATTTAGTTCAGTAATTTGATCATAATTATAAAAAAAAAAAAGCGCACCTTGGGTCCCTAAATCAGTTCTTTGAAAAACTTTGCATAGAACTTTTCAACTTTTTTTTTTATTTTATTTTTGGACTGTCAGCAAAGCGACCATCGTCGGGGTTTCCCTTTTTTATTCAATATTTTTTCAAATAATAGGAAACTGGGTCATAGACACTATATGAAAAAGGTTTAGAAATTTACCTACTCGAATACAATTTTGAGAAAATACTCATAGTAAACAGTTATGAAAAATGTTTTTTGTGAAATAATATTGATTCGAAGATATAATGTAGTGATGCAGTCCGGCTCCGTTAACTCGCGGCGACCTTGGATACTAAGCCTCGAGTTGTGAATAAAATAAGCGATAATATAAATTCGAAAACCGATACGAATTTTCTGCGCTACGTTTACATTCTTTTGACATTGTTTTAATTAATAAGGATATCACTTACACTAGACAAAAAAAAACTTTATTACTTTTGAAAATAACTCCTTATAAAAAGAATCAAAATTTAAATGTTTCACTTTCCAAGAAATGATGATTCATTTCTAGTCCAAACATTTCAATCCAAAAAGTAATCTTTTGTACTCAACCTTTCACAGGATGCGTCTCAAAGATAACATTTTGTTCATCTCAACTTTGTCGTATTTTCATATCTCTTTTTGACGAAAGTCACGGTCTGCACTTTATGACCAGAAGACTTGTAGTATTTCGCTGCCCCCCTCCCTTCTTCATACATCCAGAACGTTTATTCTCACCATCCCTGTATGTTTTCTTTGTGACTTATTCTCGTCCCTTTGCCACTTCTTTACTTGAACTTGGATAACAATCTGCTTTTACGACCGTAACCTTGTATTAAAACATTATCTTAAAGTTTCTGACTTTTTTTTTTAAAGTTATCTCAGCTCACTCGAATTTTTGATACGATTTCTACTAATTTTGCTTTGTCGAGTTTCTTCCATGGTTAGAGACGGTTCCGTTCCCTCGCTCCCCTCTTTGTGACTCATATCTCTGCTCATCTATTTTTAGAAGTTTTTTTTTTTTTTTTTTTTTTTTAAGATTCTCCTTAAGTGTCTCTTTTTTAAATCTTATTTCTTTCAGTTCTGATTTCGTAAAAGAATCCTATTCAACACCTACTCTTCTAATTTGCTCATTTTTAGGTGTGCAAACACCTTTTGACTTATTTCTATCTCATGTTTCTAATTTATCTCAATCGCAGTATAAGTTTTCTGCTGCTATTTAGAAATCTGTTGCTCGTTTACTCCATTATATATCAAATAGAAAGGGAGAAAGAAGGTATTAAAGTCTTCTCTTAACATGAAGCTCTAATGTCATGTAAGGAAATATTATTCTGGAGATCATTAAAGGGAACCGTAGTATCATCGCTAGCTAAGTGGACTCACGAGTTAACGGGGTTCGACAACATAAAAAGAAGTACTGAGAGAAAATTTCATCAAAACAACACTGAAATTTCTTTCCATAAACTATAAAACCCAATGTGGAAGTTATTTATATGAGAGACTTAAGGAAATTTAAAAAAATGAGTTAAAATTGTTAATAACAGTTTATTCGTTTCAAGCAATAAATAAATAAATGCACTAAATTTAGTGCATGTTTATTCAATCCACACTGTAAGCGAAATTAAAAGTTATATTAAATTAAACACTACTAGGATTTGTAGACTGAGTTTGATAAGTTCTAAGGAAATATTTTCTTTACATGTATTGTTAAATATATTTGTAGCTATTTAAATTTAATATCATTTGCTTAGCTTAGTTAAAAATGAATCATTTTCGAGTGTGCCTTTGAAATATATGTGTAAAAGCCGCTCCATTTACTCAAGTAATTGCCTCCATGACAACAGCGTGTATATACAATCATAGATGAAAGAATACTGTTAAAAAAAATTCTGGATCTTGGATAAAAGATTGAAAATCATTCCAACACGTAGGATTACGACAAATTACTCTTTATTCGTAAATCTTCAGGACAACACACGGGTAGAAGAGCTTGGACAATAATAGCACAAACAGAAAACACAGGACATTTACAGATTAGTGACACAGATACAGGAACAAACAGTACTTTTATTGAGAATCCTAGTTGTATCAGCTACGTTCAGCTCACCAGGTTACTCTTTCACGATGCGGACAAATCTCAGACGTAATATTTTGCTTAACCAAAACAATCAACTCAGGTTGCTTCCGCAAATTCACTTTCAAGTGCCGAAAAATCCCTGTCGATTTCCTGATCCATCTCCAAAGCAGACTCTAAAGAAAGACTACTCTGCCTCAGGATCTCAGCGTATTAATAACTATTCCGGCCAGGAATGATGTTGCAGGGAAAATCCCAGAAAAGTCCGAAACTCTCTAACCAGTTGGGTTTTCACCTAGATTCCAGCAATTTCAGAAACCTTCATTTTGTAGCCAAAGTCACCCAGTTTTTCGCCAAGTTACCAAGTATTTGCTAAATCAGTCGAGCAGGAAATGTGATCATTACTTAAACTTACTTTGGGTAACTGAAATCTCTGTAAATGTCTATTTTCCTTTTTTAAAGAACCATTGTAGGAAAGTATCATCTCGGGTTCTCGTAACAATTCATACTCCTAGTTGATATCCATTTTATTTAGTTTGATATCTCAAGCTTTTTATCACACAATAAAGGATTATTACGCTATCTAAGAACGGATTTTACGGAAGTCTTATCGAAAATGTAATTTTCATCCTTTAATCTACTCTTATCCATCGGTTCTCATCACGAGATCTCAAAGACTGTACAACCGATTGACTTGAAATTTAGCATAGTTACTCATTTTGAGATGTAGACGCTCACTAAGAACGGATTTTACGGAAGTCTTATCGAAAATGTAATTTTCATCCTTTAATCTACTCTTATCCATCGGTTATGTAATTTTTGGCAACTTTTTTTTTTGGCCAAAAACGATATGACAGACACCAAACGGAATATATATTTTTTTTATATGTTTACTTTGTATTGTCACCAATTAAGTTTACTTGGTGAGATTTGCGCGTGCGAAATGGGAAAAAACCAAATAATTTGATATTGAAGCGCTGATGGAGGATTGGCAAGATTTTGGTGAAGAGGCTCCTTATGCGAAATTTCGTTGATGTACATGTACGAAATGTACATATTTAGAGATGGAAATAAATGAGTTTGGAATTCCATGGTTGGTGAAAGTGTAGTTGAAGAAGCTGCTAAAATATGTACTCAAAGTCATTCTGAAGTTCATAGAAAAGCTGCTTCAAACTATACTAGAAGCCATCCTGAAGTACATAGAGCAGCTGTAAGAAAATACTTTTATAATAACCCCCATGTGAATCAGGCAGCTGTAATTAAATACAATGAAAAAAGATCATTAAAAGCCGACGTCATTTAAAGCCTTAAAAACTGTGGAAGGAGTAGTGCATCCAACTTTTCAGGCAGCTTTCAGAGCACTTGGATTATTGGAAAATGGAAGATGATACTCGCTAGGATCGTGCTATAGATGAAGCTTCTATTTTCGATTCTCCATATAAAATTAGTTATTTGCGATTATGATAGTTTTTTTTTGTCAAGTAGGAGATCCGATTAAGTTATGGAGAAAATACCGGGAAAGTTTGTCTGAAAATATTTGGAGGCGAATGAAGATAGTGAGAGAGAGAGTAGAAATATTTAGCCGGAAGTTGATATTGTTTACAACCAATATATTATCCTTCTAGAAGACATTGTTACATCAATATCAGGTAAGTCATTGTTACACTTTGGGCTCCCAGAGCCCATAAGAGAGCAAAGCATCCTTATTAACAACCGTCAGTATATGAGAGTGAATTGGCTTACGATGTATCTCAGTTGATCCAAGTAGTCTATGTAGGTGTTTCGAAATTTAATCGTGATCAAAAGAAAGTTTATGACGATGTCTTGAACAGTGTTGATTCTAATTCCGAAAAGTTATTCTTTCTCGATGCTCTTAGTGTAACTCGGAAAACATTCTTGATCAATCTTCTGCTTGCTAAAGTTAGGAGTGGAAAAATATCGCTATCGCTGTAGCTTCGTCAGGGATTGCGGCAACGTTGATTGACGGAGGCAAGACGGCGCACTCAGCTTTCAAACTACCTCTCGATTTGATTCGTTCTGAGAATACCATTTGTAATATATCCAAACAAAGTGACATGGCACACGTACTCAGAGAAACAAAAATTATAGTATGGGACGAGTGTACTATGGCCCACAAGTTAGGAGTTGAAGCTCTCAACCGGACACAAGACATTAGAGGAAGTAATCGACTAAAGGGTGGGTTGACTGTTCTTTTAGCTGGTGACTTTAGACAAACTTTACCTCTCGTACCACGAAGGACACGCGCAGATTAAATTAAAGCCTGTTTGAAATCTTCAATTTTATGGCCTCATATAAAAGTCTTATCCTTGGAAAGTTAATAACAGGGTCTCTCTTCAAAATAATTTTAGCGCGAAAGAGTTTTCCAAACTATTGATTGACATAGGTAAAGGAAATATTACAGAGCTAGAAGGAAAGATAACTATTCTCAATAACCTATGTGATACTGTGGGAGATTTGATTACTTTGACTGATAGAATATACCCAAATATTGAATATGCCACAATAGATAGCTTACCTTGGTTGAAAGAAAGAGCAATTCAAACTCCAACAAATGAATCAGAAGATAAAATTAACTAATTTATGCTAGAGAAACTAACAACTGAACCGATAAAGTATGAGTATATAGATACAGTCATAGAGGTAGAGGATACTGTTCATTATCCTGTGAAGTTTCTGCACACGCTCAATCCACCAGGAATACCACCTCATAATCTTTATCTAAAGAGTGGTACGCTAATAATGTTGTTGCGTAATTTAAACACTCCTAAATTATGTAACGGCACCAGACTCAAAGTGAAAACTCTAAGGAAAAACGTTATAGATGCGACAATTTTTACAGGAAAATTTGGGAGTAAAAATGTATTCATTCCAAGAATACCACTAATTCCAACAGATTATCATTTTGAATCTCAGCGTTTGCAGTTTCCATTTAGAGTTTGCTTTCAGATGACTATCAATAAAGCACAAAGGTATCGTTTAAAATTGGCTGGTGCAGATTTACAAAGTGACTATTTTTCCCTTGATCAATTTTATGTGGCATGTTCAAGAGTTAATTCACGGGAAAGTCTAATCATCCTTCAACCAGAAAAACAAACGAAAAATGTTGTTTACAGAGAAGTTTTGGAAATGTAGACATATTAATTCATATTTTTCTTATATTTAACTATTTCTAAAATTACAATAAGATAAAATAATAATGAATGTAATAATTAAGATGAATAAATTGATATAATAAAAATAAAAATGTAGTTATCATTCTCAAAAATTGTCATGCATAAAAAATAAAGACAATAGAAATGTAATGCACAAAAAAAAATTGATTCAATAGGTTTAAAAAATAAAATAAAATGTATAAAAATGTATTTATATTTTTATGTTGTCAATTTTTACATGGTTTAGGCCTACTGGGGACCCGCCATGTAGAATAATGGGAACGCATCGCACTACACAGTACCTCATAGGTGATGCAGAATTCTGTTCAACGACAGATTTACTGACTAAATTACATTTTCATTTATAAACTATTAACTATTAAATACTTTTCTCATATATTTGAAAGTCGTGGATAACCATTATTATAGACAATCAATTTCTTAAAATTTTAAATTCAGATTATAATTATCGTTTAAAAATCGAAAACTTTCTTGATATCTTACGTATAGGTTCCAAAATATAATATTATCGTCTGCCCAGCGAAGCGGGCGGGTATCAGCTAGTTATAAATATATTCAGGTGTGAAAAAAATAAATTACTCAATATAATTCCGAATTTGTGTTTTCACGTATAGAATTGCGGTAGCATGAGAGCTCTGACAGCTCAAGTGTGTTTAAGTTAATTCTTTTAATTGGAGAATTCTTACATATATATAATTAATGGCATTCTTTCTTTGTAGTAAAGCTACATCAATTGTCCTACATGTGCATTAAATCAGGCTTCGCCGGATTATATCGTAGTTTGTATGGGACTGCAAAAATCTCTGATTTGTATGAACACTCTACAAAGGTGCTTAAATTTTGAGGGAGAGAAACATGAAGAATTTGGTCCAATATTGTTTGGATTGTGGGGAATAGGTAACAACTACATAGTTTATTCTTTAAATGGAAGTTATTACATGCTTGTAAACAATAGTGTTACGGGTTGTGAATATTCAAATTCTGGTGGGATGTGAATGAGCCACTATATTCGAGAAATGTTTCAAGTAGAAATTCCAAAAAGCGATTATTCTAAACGAAACTCTAAAAAAATTGATTAAAATGTAGGAAAATCTAGTATTATGTAACTTATTGTAGCTTGTAGCAGGATTAGTAAGAGAAACAAAATTATTTTCACATATATAATAAAGGCAATGATTCGGAAAATTGGAATTAATAAAGATTTACATATTTCAACACTACATGTAAGCTTCTATATGCAGACATTAAATGGGAAAACCTTCTTCACGATTTTAATGAAAATGGAGATTAAATTCTTCAGCAATGATAAAAAATAATAAGGTGCAGATTTACTCCTCTCCAATATGGTAGTTGTGGCAATGTCAGTGTTAGAAAATAAACTATTTCTGATTTATAAAGCCTTCATAAATTAATAATTTGGTTTGATATAAAAGAAATTGTCTTTCTTTTATGATTTGTTCTGTATGAAACGTTCTTACCCAGTATAGATGTTTTGGTATTTGAATTTCTTAACTTTTCAAGGTCCAACCCATATTTGTAAAAAAAAAAAGACATATTTAAAAAATTTTAAATCTTCTTTTACAATACTGATATTTCAGGAATAATAATATTTGTTATTCAATACTTTATTTGAAAAAAAAAAGATGAATGCTGTAATGCTAATTAAAATAAAAATAATAATTAATATGATAGAGTATAAAGTTCATTCTGACAAATTTCAAAAATCTAAAAGTACACCTAACTCGATTATAAAACCGATCATTTCATCTCTTTGAAGGATCACTGTAGAGCATTTGGTAAAGTTATGGCTTGATAAAACTATGATTGCGGGTTCGAATGAGGAGAAAATATTTGGTAAGATTGTACACTAATATAGTTGAATGCTTTTGAATTATTTCCGGGTAAAAATGTTAATAGTTTTATCAGATAGTTTAAAAGAAAATATCAGTATTTACTTAAATCACCAGAGGTATGATGATAAGTTTAATAATAAAGGATGAATTTAATATAAAATAAATTCTAACATCTGAAATATTTACTTCTTTTATTCTTTGATAACCATAATATTTTTCACGTTTTTATTCCAAAAAAATTTCTTTAATGAATCTAAATACTGAGTTTATGCACATAATTGATTATATCGAGCAATCGTAAAATTTGTTCTTGTAAGCTACGTAAGAGGGAAAGTTTTTTTTCCACGTGCGTTAGATTTAAATAGATTTTTCTAAAAAAAGGTTACGAACTGTATTAGCTCACTTGGCAGTTTTTATTTCTTGGCAAAAAAAACTCCAGTTCGATGCTCTCAGAATCGTACAATACGCTGATAATTTTTATATGCTGATTCATTCGATCTTTTAACATTCTAATAGATTTAAAATTCAGAATTAAAGAAAAAATTTAAAGCTTTTATGAGATAATTTTAAAAGCTTTAAGAAACAAGCTTTGGCAGAAGTTTGACGCCATCAAGCTAATTATAAATGAAAGGAATGAATTGTTAATAAATTAAAGGGCATTTTCTTCAGTTCGATAAAGAAGATAGTTAGAAATCTCCAAGTTTCCAGAAAAAAGTTCAGCTCCTATATCGTAATCCATTGAACAGAATGTATTAATAACATTTCCCGTTTTCTCATATGTTCATCATTGCCTTTCATGACGTCAATTTTTGAATCGTCAATGACATGATGTCATAAGGGATATCGACTCATTTTGAATAGAGTAATATTATAATTGCATAAAAGGTACTAAAGAACTGTTATCTAACTAACAATTAATTTAGGATCATTCAATTTAAAAAGTTTCAAAAGTGAATATATTTCTATGCATGAAATGTCCAAATGTGAATTACTTCGAGCCCAGCAAAATCTTGAGTTTGATATCGATAGGATTCTTTAGATTCTGTCCATTTTATAGCATATGTTTTAAAAGAAAATTTTAAATATTACTAAAGACTTAGAGTTTTTCAGAATAAATATGAATTTCGGAATAATAGCCCTTGTTGCTCTAAATTCTATAAAACCAATCAATCAAAATATGAAATTCTTTCAGTAAAATAAGAAGAAAACCTTGTGAACTTACCGCAAAAATTTTTGTACCTGTAATTTTCAGATGCGAATGAGCTTTTCTCTCTCTTTTTTTCAAATTTTGTCTGTTCAAAAATGCAAAGTGAATCTTAAAAATTTTTTGAAAGAAACAAAATGCTACTCTGTTGACGTAGACAAAACGTCACGAACGCAGTGAGGAGAAAAGTAACTTTCAATATACACATGATGCGACCACTATAGGCCATGCGCAATCTTTCCTTGTGAATGATGAAATATTAGATTTTATGAACTTTTCGTTGAGTACATTGCTGAAATATTTTTACTGAAAAATCAAGGCAGAAATATTATTTCTTACAGTTTTAATAATTTCACCTAAATGTATTTGGAGATTATGGAAATGATATGATACACGTGGTGACATATATTTTGGTCTAAAAGGACACAAATAAAAAGCAATATTTCCAAGTTAAAAATCATCCATTTATAACTTGAAGTAAGTAGTGTTATTCATAAAAAAAAAAAAAAGGTAATATTACAATTTTTAATGTAATAATTTTCAATGTGGGCTTTGGTCTGTAATGGTTATGTGGTTAGCGTTCTTGTGTCGTAATTCGTAGGACGCGAGTTCGGAACTCACTGCCCTGTCATCATTTCCGTGACCTATAAGTGTTTTTAAATATCTTAAGTTTGATTTCGCGAGCCTAAATGTCTTGCAATTTTGCCCGAAAATGAGTGAAATGTATGAATAATTAACTTGATTTATAATAAAGTAGAATATGTGTAATTTATTTAGGATTTGTAGCTATATTTAAACTTATACATATTTAGTAGTTGTACAAAATGTTTAAACTTATTATTTTATGATCATTACAAAATATTGCGGTATGATTAATTTTGGCTGAAGTATAATTGGAGTTGGGAATTATTTTTTAAAATTAAATTAGAAAAAAATGCCCTACAAAAAATTTTGTGAATATTTTGTTTAATATAGTCGTATGAAAATCTTTGTTTATTGTGAGTATGAATATTAACTCGATATTTATTTTAACGAAATTTAATTTTTATTTGTACAGTATTTGACTTGTATACTATTCAGAAATATTGAATTTTCAATATAGATGATTGGAGATTTTTTTTTTCCTTTTCCTTAACTTCTGCTAATAAACATATTTTGGTATTGGCATTTATGAAAATATTATCTGTGTGGAAATAAAAACATTTTTGTAAAAAAATGTGATATAAAAAGCTTTGAAATTTTTCAAAAATGATTATATTAAATAATTTTCTTTCAGAATTGTTTCCTATTAAATTAATATTCTCCCCTGATAATTATCAAGATTGTCTATTCGAAAAAAAAGTAATATTTATTCCTTTAGGTATAAAATTAATTGGTCAAAAGACAATTTTTTTTTAATATAAATTGAATTCAAATGCATTTAATTATAAACAAAAGAGAACTGCATTCATATTAAATGTAAAGTATTACTTTGAACTGTTTACTATTATGTTCTCAATTTTTTTTTTTATTTATTTTACTTCAGTATTCATTTTCTAATCTGGGAAAAAAAATATTTTAAAAAGGGATAGTCCTTCAAATATCATTCAGTCAAAGGAAATCAAAACAAGGTACTTCAATATTTTTAAAAAATTTTTACTTTTTGGAATGTAAATCTGGATTAAATCACATATGTTACCTGCATTATTAATGAAGGATATACAAACAAGTTCTACACAATTGTAGTTTTCTTGATGTCAAACAAGCATTTGTAAAAATGTGGCATGAAGACTTAATTTTTAAGATAATCCAATTAAAATTATCTCTCCTTACCCGATCAAATTCATAATTTTTACTGAAACAGAATTTTTATAGTCCAGATTAATTCATCACTACATAACAAAAGTTTTATTCTAGCAGGCCATGTGCTAGGATAGTGTTTCCTGCCCATATTTACGCAACAGTTATTTGTACAATTTTCCACACATTCAATACTTTTCATATGGGAGATAATTTGGTGGCTCTCAACCAGAGTGTTAGCTTAAATTACACACTTTAAAATAAACAGAACTTCTTGGAGAAATGGTTAACATACTGGAGTATTGGCATTAATGTGAATAAATTCTAAGCAATCATATTTAGAAAATTGAACTCTTTTCTAATCTCACACTTTTTGAGGATTTTAACTATGGGTTTTGGTGATTAGATACTTGGGTCTAGACTTTGACTGCACATAAACAACAAATAAGTTATCTCACAGACAACTAAAAGTTACGTTTAATACATTAATCAAGATGCATTAGGTCACACGTTCCATTCTTTGGCTCAGGTGAAGAATTGCTCACTTATTTCAGTATTTCAAGGTATTTATTATTAAGATTATTTATTTTCAAGGTATAAAGTAAAATTGATGCCTCTCTTTTAAAATTGAAATTTTGGGCAGATTGTGTTTTAAAAGATAATATTAAATGCTTTCATAATTTGCATAATGTTTTAGTAGATGATAATACTAATCCTGATAAAAATGTAAAAATTAGTATGATATATATCAGATCTGCAAAAAGCATTTCTTGGAATATTTTTTTGTTCAAAAGCAAAATAATCTTGGATCTAAAATCCTTCTCAAGATTCTCAGTGAAAGAAAGAGAATAACAAATTGATAGATTGACCTATACTCATTTGAAACTAAATTTTGTCAAGTTGATATTAGGTATTTTTGGATTTATATTAGAAAAGAATACCCTGAAATTCCCAAAAGAGCTGTGAAGTATCTAATGGCGTATGTTTCAATGTATGTATGTGAAAATCTTGAAAACAGATTGGATGATAATGATATTAGGTTGCAGATTTTAACAATTATACTAGACGTAAAAATAATTTGCAATAAAAAAACATTCAGAGCCAAATCATTAAAAAAATTTCTATTTATTTATTTGTTGTAATTTAAAATATCATTGCTTTTGTTTATTATTCATAAAATGTATTTTATAAAACTAAAAAAAAAAAAAAAAGCCACCTTATATTTTTTTTATCTTATTAAGACATTTCTGTTGTGATAAAATAGAAGTGCAATAATAATTTTGTAAATTTGAGTAAAAGTAAAGTTTTGATATCATATTCTTTCTTCTCTTTGATCAAGAGGTTCCTTCAAGAAAATGAAGTTCCAAGGGTTCCCTGAAGTTTAAAAGATTGAGTACCCCTGCATTATAGAACAAAGAGATGCTTTATAATCAGGTTCTTCTCGCAGTCAGTACTTATGATTCCCTAGCCCTTATGAAAACTAAATTCTTAGACTGATGACTAATGCATAATGTGATCATACATTCTGTATTGAATTAGACCATCACATTCTTAGGTAACCTGACCTGTTGTATCCAAGTGCTATTTCAGGAATGCTGAAGTATCCCATTTTCAGAAAGAGAGCAACCCACTTTCTTCTCAAGATGCATTGTGTCTGTAGAAAATTTTCTCTTATGAATAAGTTATGGAGAAGCAAAATAGTCATAGTTGTTCCAATGATGTGTGAATTACCAAAGTAAATTTTAATATCAAGAATTTCATTTTTATTTGAAATCAACACAAAATAATATTTAATAAAATTTGTTCTTCAAAAAAATGTTTAATTACATCTATTATTTATTTTCATATGATCATTTCTGTTTTTTTATAAAAACTATGAAAAAATATGCTTTTGAATACACATACCATTTTCTAAAAATTAGATGTCTCGTTTTGAGGGGAAAATAAATGGTAACATTAATGATGTACCTTGGTACAACAGAAATAATGTCATCCACTATGATCTCAGAATCAATAAAAATAAAAATTCCATCCCTTAATTATCTGAAAACTTCAATTTTATCGAAAGTTGCAGTTCAGTACCTTTTAACTTTACTTAATTCAAAATTTCATTATGATTGTAAAGCAACAAAATGGTCACTAATCCTGAAGTCACCATAGTTTAATTTTTTTTTTTTTTCATTTTACATTTCCTCTATTTTGAAATTTTTCAAACATGAATCTGCACTCAGTTGTACACTAGATTCCTAGATTTTTCTGTTTAACTGCATCATTTTTCATCTGGTTTTCCTTTTCTGTTTTAGTTTTAGCATTTACAAACACCTTTTATGTCTTACTAATCATAAATGTTTAATCATTGGGGGTTGTCAACCATTTAATTTTAGCTGATAAGATTTACATTATTTTTATAAACTTTTCCTGATTTATCTAAAATTTGTCACATCACAGGAGATTTTTGGCAGTTATTCTAATTTGCATATGTATAGTTTTGATTATTAAAGTATTTAAGAAAAATAGCAGTTAAATTTTCTCAATACAAAAAAAAAAAAAAAAATCTAACAACTTTTTACATAGTTTTAACAAATTTAAAAAGCAGCAAGAAATATTATTTGATGGAATGATACAGAAATACTCAAAATATATTTTTAAAAAATAATAAATTCGATTACCTATTGTGTATTTTATCTCAATTACCACATGCTATTTAATAAAAAGGCTTTTTAAAGACAACCATTTGTCTTTGTATTAATATTAAAAAACTCTTAAACTATACAGTTTTTGATTGAATAAAAAATAAAATACTTCCATTTAGGCACATGATCACTTAAATGATTCATTATGACATTTTATTGTATTTTATAAAGGTTGTGATTGTTAATGGAGAAATTTCTTTTTTAGAAATGTCTGGTGTTCAATGTAACAAATGTGGATCGACTGACATTGATACTGATTCGCCTAGTGGTAATGTCGTATGTGTAACCTGTGGTAATGTCTTGGAAGATTCTGGTATCGTATCAGAAGTCCAATTTGTTCAAGATTCTAGAGGTGCTAGCCGTGCTGTTGGACAACTTGTCAGTTTTGATGGTAAAATTTTATTTACCTCATAAAACAAGATATTTTTATTTTTGAACCTGTTACTCTCCTATCCAAGTTTTATTTGGTTCAATGTTATTCCTTGATATATGCATATATAAAGGTATACCAGTGAGCTATATCCGATAATGTCATCTCAAATTTCAATACTTATACATGTGTTCATTGGAGACATATAGGAAGGCTGTTTCTCTTTATCATCGCATTTATACACAAGTTTTACTAAATTAATCAAACCAAAGGTATCTCATGTCATTATTAAGTTAGATGCAATTGTGTAAACATAGTTATCAGTAAAGTTCATTTACGATGCCTTATTTTGTACAAATTTGAACAAGGAAGATATGCTACAGAAGCATAACGAAATCTGGTGAAAGTTTTCTGTGGAAAAGCAGTTTCAGATAGAATGTGTAGTGTCATCTGTGATCAATGACTATTTTCAAGACCATTATAGTACACAATATCCATTATTTACTTATTTTTGCATCATCAGAGAATGTGGGAATGCTTAAATTCAGCTCAACAAACCATATTCAGAAACTAAGTTTTGTCTATAAATATTCCAGATGGGCGTCTTATGAATTAAATGGGGAAAATTTGCTTCACGAAGACAAATTTGCTGAATTGAGTCATTATATGCATTTCTCTAATTACATGGAACTGAAACACATGCATTTTGGATTGGATAGTAGCTGGAGATGAAAAGTGGATGACCTACAAAAATATAATAAGGAAAGAGGCATATTGACAACCTCCTTCTCCAAGTTGAACTTGAGCCTGAATAAAGAGATTTCTGTGCATAGACATTTGAAGACAAATGCATTATGAACTTTTGAAACATAACAAAAAACTCAATTTACAGAGATCAATGTCAGTGCATGGATGATTTACATAAACTATTCAAAAGAAAGAGGCAGGCAATGTTCAATAGGAAGCACATCATATTACATCACAATATTGTCAGACTATATGCTGCTTTACTGATTTGTCAAAAAATCACAGAGCTAGGCTGGGAAATTTTGTCACATTCATCATACTCCTCAAACCTAACACCCTCTGATTATTACCTGTTTCGCTCCTTGCACAATTTTTTGAATTAATATTTTTGATTTGCTAATTCAGTGCTAGCGATAAAGTCGTCAAAAATGATACAACTGACACCAAATTGAATCTATGTATACTGTGTGTTGTCGCCAATAAAGTCTGTTTGGCGAGTTTTGCACCAACGAAATGGAAAAGTACTGCTAAGTCTTATAATGTTAATGTTCATTCAAAATTCCTGATATGTATATGTTTACTTAAGAAATATTAATAAGTAAATTAAGATATTAAATTGTATACAATTTTCTTTTGTATTTTTTATTATTTTATTTAAATTCATTCTTGCTTTTAGATGGGGTATCATATGGTCTTGGTCGTGGTTATGGCCCTGGAAGAGAATCACGAGCTGTAACATTACAAAATGGTAATATAAATATATGTATATTTATTGATTATAATTAAGTTGTGCAATATCTCTCTTAATGTTGTAATATGAAACCGGACGACATATATAAGCAGCTTCAAAAAAAGATTAATTATTTTTCATTCCAAAAATAATATAAGCAAAGACTTCACAAATAAAGAAAATACAAAACAGATAATTCAGCATTATTTAGTTTTGTACATTTTTTTAGCAATTTTACTTTCTTTACAATTACTAGCAATTTTATTTTCTTACTTTTGCTTGAGAAATCATTGCATAGTTAGCTATTCATAACATTCAATGTAATAAGTTATTCATAATATAGGATAATTAAGTTGTCACTTTTGTATCTTGGTAAAAAATATTGATTGATTAAAAAGTCAAAAACATTTAACAAATCAATGAGATTTGAGTTGAAAAATTGCCATTAAATGAATAATTTTTCATTTTTTTAACAAATAGATTCTCTTTGTTTAATTTGTAGAGTTTAGAGTTGTGGAAATAAACATGTATATTATTTTAAACTTTCTAAATAGTGCAAAGAATAAATTTTAATACTTCAAAACGGGGTGAATAATCCTACTCATCAATAGTGAGATGTAAGTTAAGAGATCATATTTAAACTGAAATTAGTAGTATCTACCCACCAATTCTGAATTTTATAAATTCTGTCATTTTATGTATTTTTTTTCCCAAGTTCAAAATATTTTATTTTGGAGCATGAGGCACAAACCAAAGTTCAACTTCCAGTTATTGAAAAGCACCTATGATAATATGTGCTTATTATTTATTGTATTTGTAATAATATGTTTAACTGTGTATTTTTGGAATATGTTTATGTGACCAAAGATTGTCTAGAATAGGAAAATGAATTATTTTTATTTTTCAGATTTCTAAAAATTTATCAGCTTTATTTAGTATGTAATCCCCTTCCCCCTACTATCATTTACAAATATTTTGTCCTGGTTTCTTGAATCTGTTATTTCCTTGGTAAATAATTCAAGATAGGCTTTTGTCCAATTTTTTCAGAAATTTAAAGTTTTTATGCATTGATATAATTTATGCTGTTACAAATGACAAATGATTCCCCCCCCCCTTTTTTTTATTTCATCTATTAAATGCAAAGCTGTAGTCTGTGAACAAATTATTGTAATATATCAGTTTTATTAAAATAATCTGTTCACTGCCAACAGGATGCACATTATTTGTGCAATAACATGTGTATTCTGTAGGCTTTGCTAAAATATTAAAAATTCTAACATGTTTACTGATATTTTTAAAGCTATATATGCCTTTTCAAATTCAAGCATCTTTTTATATAATGAAAAAAATAAAACAAAATAATGTTTTAAAACTCCCTCCCTGTATTACACATTAAGTATCAGTTTATAGGTATGATTTTAAAAAATTAAAAAAAAAATTATAGAATTTAATTAACATTGTATTCATTTACTTATTTTGCTTTAGCCAGAAGAAATATACAATCTTTGGCTTCCAAGTTAAATTTAAAAGCACCTTCTGTGGATACTGCTTTAGGGTATTACAAATTAGCTCTGAACAAACATTTAACTAAAGGTAGGAAAAGTGCTCATGTAATTGCTGCTTGTGTATACATGGTTTGCCGTACAGATGGTACATCTCGTATCCTTTGCATTTGTTTTGAACATATTTAATCCTTTTACTATTATACAATTAATTGAAGACTTGTATTTTATTGTGTGATGATTAAAATTTAAATCAAATTCATATGCATAAACAACATCATAGAAAAAATAAAATTTTGTTTGAATAACATTCAAAATATATTAATTCACATTAAATAAATAATTATGCATGTTTTTATAGCTTTTTCAAAAATTTTAACAAATTAAAATGTTAACTATTTACTTGGAGAAGATAGTCACTTAATAAAAGTACAATACTAATCATGCTTTAATAAGATATTCATGCTATTAATATTTCCTTCTTTGGGATATTAGAAATTTGTATTTAAAATTGATATTGAATGGTAACTCCAATATAACACAGCATTTATATAATATAGTTCAAGACTGTGATAATCAAGTGATCATAGTTGCATACTTGTGGCCAGCATTGTTTATTGTCAAATCAGGGGTTCGAGTTTTGAGGCCATTTAAGATCTGCAGTGTGGCGAATCTGATGCATATTATATCTGGTCAAGTGCCCAAATCTTTCCATTTGATACAGTGTGAAGTTTGGAAAAGGAGCTGTCATCTCAATTGTTGTCCTCATTACTTGACTGAGGCTGAAAATTATACGGTTCCTTGTCAATAGCTCTGGTTTTGCTTCTCAGGATTACATTAATTAAACAGTCAAATCGGGATTCATACAACATTGATCAAGAGCTAGAGAAAAACCCATACACAATACAGCATCTTAGAATACATTTTCATTTTCATATAGCTTAAGAATTGGATAATTCCTATACAATACTTTTAAAATTTTTAAGAGTGATATTGAAATAAGGAAATAAATGCACAAAATTTGTTTTTCAAAGTTCTTCAACTTTGCTTGGATATTGTATTAGATTTACCTCCAAAATTTTGAAGTATGTTAAAATTTGAAATCCCTTTTGCTCATGGATTATTAAGCACCTTAGGTTTGTGTTTTAAAATTTTGTCTTTTTGGGTATGTGTTATTCAACCTTATTTAGAATTGATGGATATGTTTTTAATTTTTGTAAAGTGATTCGTAGCCCCCAACTATGTTTGGTAAAAATTTCAAAAAATATTTTAAATGACATTTCATTTCACTAGAAAAAAAAAGCAAAGAAAACATATAAGTAGTACTCTTTTGAAGAGAATTGCTTTATTAAGCTCTATAAAATTTAAAAATATGATAGCATGCTTTTCAAATTTTTGGAACCTTTTTTGCTTTGTTTTGTATGACTTGGGTTTGTGTAACACTGTGTTTTTTAAAAATGTAATAAGTGTGTTATACCGATGTTCGCTTTATATAATTTTTATTCTCAAATCTAAATATTTCAAAAAAAATTTCTTGGGATCCTTTATTTAATAGTTTAAACTCATTTGAAAATCTGTATATATTATTTTTATGCTTGTACTTTTTTCAAGCGTTTCATTCTATTTCAGTTTATTATTTCTAACTCTGAGCTATTTATTTTAATGTAGTTCATGATTATTAGAGTCTGCTGTCATAAGATTGGTTTATTTTTTGTTTTTGTCATTTCAATAGTTATTCCTTAATTCTTTCAACGATATGTTATTGGATTTAAGTGATGTACTTAAGGTAAGATTTTTTGAAAAATCATTTTATTACTTGTACATTATCATTTCAATGATATTTTATTTGTAAGATAAAATTGGATTTTGTGTTACAGATTAATGTATATGAATTAGGAAAGACTTATCTAAAGTTGTCTACAGAACTGCATATCAATACACCTGCTATAGGTATGAAGAGTTTTGAAGATTATCTTACATAAATTTGAATGCATTTATAGTTCTCTGTGGTAGAAAATATCAAAAATATTTCTATGATTATTTGTGATTTATTTGTAACTGTAAAAAATATAATATTTAGAATTTTTATTTCCTTATTATATTTAAAGATCCAGTTCTTTATATTGCAAGATTTGCTCGTCAGCTTCAATTTGGGAAAAAAGAAAATGAAGTAGCTCTAACTGCTACTAAACTTGTTCGAAGAATGAAATCAGATTGGATTCATTTTGGAAGACGACCTTCTGGGCTTTGTGGAGCAGGTACATGAATTATTCCACTTTATAAAAAATTTTCATACATAAATAATTGTGAAAAACAATGTCTTCGATATTTGCTAGTAATAAATATGTACAGGTAACCCTCCTATAACATGGTAAATTGATATGTGTAAACATGCTATATATGAAATGTCTTGATATGTGTAAACATGCTATATATGAAAATCAGAGCCATTCTAAATGGAAGGGAGAGGTTATGTTCCGAAAACTTATATATTAAAAAAATATATTAATTTCATTCAAACAACTTAAATATAAATGTATGGATTACACAAAACAAAAAGGAACAAAGACTTATTTTCATTGAATGTGACCTTAATTTAATAAATTTCTTCCTCACTACTCAGTACAATCAAACAAGAATATTTTTTCCATTGAATGATATCACCTTCACTGTCAGAATCTTTTTCTTCATTTAGATTTTTTGCATTGCTTATACTCTTTGAAAAATCTTTTTGATTTGTTTGCTGGTTCTTACAAGGTCATTGTGGATTTCATGGTATGGAGGTAGACAATTTTACACCTTCCTTTTGAATTTTTGGCTTCTTTCAGTGGAGGATTTAGCAAGTTCTAATAAGCCACTAATTTCATTTTCTAATGATTCAAGCATATTTTCTATTTCAACTAAAGATGGCTATATTTTCTTGCAACCTGCATTTAAAGTTGATGTTTTTAGTTCTTTCAGTTTGATGGTGTTTTTAGTTCTACTGTGTAACTTTGCTCTTTTTTACGTTTGAATTTTTATATAAATATATATTATATGTCCTGGCAGCATCATAATTAGCAGATAAAGATTCTCCTTATATTCTTATACAATGAATTGCAAAACTCCTTTTGAATTATTTGAACCAACCTTTACTTGCTTCAAAATATGTGTTAACAGAAGACTTTCCATGTTCCGTAAGGTGTTTGTATATTTTTTTGTTTAATATTTCCCATCTAAAGGAATTCTTTTTTTGATAACTATCATCAATCCCAATGCTGAGTGCTTTTCCATTTTCTCAATTATTAGTGCCTGGGGATGAACTGCATGTTTTTAATAGAATTTTGTTAATGTTTTTAAATAGTATCGAATTACCTAATAAATATTATCGAAGTATTTCATGATAAATCTAACATTTTGTAAACATTTTACAGAATTTAGTCAAAAATATCGTTTAAAAATTGGTTTTGTTAGCATATTTTTTTGGCTAAGAAAGTTAAATTTTCATATTTTGAAATATTTTTGAAAATTCTGTGAATTTTTGCCTTATTATTTGTGCCTAAACTATGAAGTGTATTACTTCTGTTAGATTGTGGAAATATTGTTTAAACATATAG
Organism: Nephila pilipes; assembly: GCA_019974015.1. Classification (NCBI taxonomy): domain Eukaryota; kingdom Metazoa; phylum Arthropoda; class Arachnida; order Araneae; family Nephilidae; genus Nephila; species Nephila pilipes. Next base: position 957,291 of record BMAW01041570.1, on the reverse strand, counting down.
ATTAAATTTCTGAAAGTGTATTCTTTTAGTATGTATATTTTATTAACATGGATAACTCTCATTTGTAATTATTAAATTCAGTTTTGACAAAACAAGTCAAACTATGGCTATCTTTGTATAATGAATGCTTGATTTTATTATGATGTGATCTTAAATTGCATCCTTTCTCATTACATGCTGTTACCTGGCAACTTAAGATATTAAATAGTCTTAAAATACAGTTATAATAAGTACATATAAGATGTATATATTTTCTTATTGTTATTGCTATTAACACACACACATATATATGTATAATTTTTAAACACTATAGAACTGTATTATATATAGAACTGTACCAGTCTCATTTAAAGTAATTGTATTATTTTTTAAAATTTTGCATTATACAGGGATTATCTATTACTAAAATTTATACACTAATGAATACAGAGATAATGTCACAGCTTAAAGAAAAGGTGCAATGGCCATGCCTAAAATTCGTTTAAAAATTGGTTTTTATCTCTCTTAAAATATCTATTTAATCATCCCTAATGGATTAGTATAATATAAAAGTACTTGGTTTTTCTTGATACATTAGTTTCAGAAAAGGTTTCTTATAAAATTAGTTGAGATACTCATATTTAACTATTGTTCACATTTTTTTAATCAATATTGAAAGGAATTGCACTACTTTAATCTCAATATTTATTTTGATATTTACAACAGCTATTCTTCTTTTGATCAATCAATTTTATTAAATCAATTTCTTAATTTGTTTTTCTTGTAATCTTTGTTTTTTCATCATCAATTATTTCATGTTTAATCTAGTGTCAAATTATTTGTTTCTTTTTGTTAATATTGTATCACTTTATTATTTAATCCAAATTGTAAACAGTTTTTTTGTTTTTGAAATTGGTCACAGTGTCTTATAAAATTTAGCTTTTGTTTAGAGTTTTAAAAAGTGAAACGGTTTTTTTATAGCTCTGTTGGTTGCTGCAAGATTACACAACTTTAACAGAACAATTGATGATATTATCAAAGTTGTAAAAGTTTGTCAGGCTACTGTGAGAAAAAGGTTATATATATTACATTTTCTATAATTTTTTTTATTTTCTAATTAAATTTAAACTGCTTATTTTGTTATTTGTCATCAAGCAATATATACATTATTATAGATTGACTGAATTTGGTGAAACTCCATCTGGTAAACTTTCTATTGAAGATTTTATGACTGTTGATTTATCCGAAGAACAAGACCCTCCATCTTTTAAAAATGCTCGTAAGAAATTGAGAGAGGTTGGAGAGGTTGGTACTTTTATAAATATATTTTGCTATTTTATTTGGTTATTGTATAAAAGGTACAATATAAAATTTAAAAAACATATATTATTTTTTTTTTTTAATCTTTAGATATCTTAAATTTAGGTTTGACATAATCAATATTATACAAAAATTTATAATTGAAAACTTTTGACCAAAAAATTTTGTTATGAAAAAATATTTTTGGCTGATAAAGAATTACATTTTAAAAAGATGGCTTATAATCAATATTAAATATAGATTTACTTTTAAAAATAAGTCAAATAAGACCAATGACCAATTAAATCAATATATTGGATTGAAAAATATCCAGAAAGTATATAAATGGGTTAAAATTGTTATTAAGTATGGCGCAAATTATTTAAAAGTTCAATGTGGAAGAGTATTTTCAAAATGATAGGGAAATGTGGATTGAAATTTAAAATAGTCTATTTCTCATATATTCTTGGTATTTTTAGAATAGACCTGTAACACACCATAGTCTAGATATTAATTTCATTATTTGAATGAACTGTGATTACAACTAGTGATCTTGATGGAATTATTTAAAAAATATAAATTTTTTGTTTAATATAATTAAAAAAAAAATTATAATGAATATAGTTTACATGTACAATATATTCTAGTTAACATTATTATATTTTCGAAAAAATGCTTATATTATTGTAAACACAAATGATATCAGAACTCAGTAACAGCTTTTATAATATGTATTTAACTGCATTTTTTTATTATCAAACGAAGCAGGCGATTCACATTAGTTTTCAGAGATTATTTTTACAATAATCATTGATTTGCACATGGAATTAATTGTGTGTGTTGAGTGCTTTAAATATTTTCTGAAAAATTTTCTGTTTGTTTTTGTGCCTGGACTATATTTTTCAAAATAATTTCATGTAATGTGTGTGATTCTGAAACATTACCTGATGCAATGATTTTTGAAAATTAGTTTTATAGTAAAGCAAATTGGTTTTCTTGCATCTTACTGCACTTCACTCCAGAATAATAAATAACATACGGGCTATCTTTGCTAGATCTTTAAAAAAAAAAAAAAAAAAACTTAAATTCAAAGCACTTTCTGAAAGAAAATGGTATTCTAATATTAATGGCATTTCATGATTTAATTTTCATATCGTAAGCAACATATTTTTATCTGCTATTTAATTTATTTTGGAATCAATTAGTTTTTCATGTTTTTTCTCTTGTACTAGCTAAATAGGTTTTATATGTTATGCATTGGAGTGAATAATTTTGCTTTTATTGGACATTTGTAAGTTTTAAAATTCCATTACAATTGATGGGTATAATATAATATTGTATGACTTTATATTGATAATAAGGCAGTTTTTTTTTTTAATTGAAACATTTTTTGAATTGGGACTTATTTGTTTACCATCAGCTGAAGATTGTTTTATTTTGAATAATTACACCGGTAGCTGAAGATAGTTTTTATTTAAAGTACTTACACAGGTATGTTTTAGCTTTTACAGCAAAATAAATAAAATTGGATGATTTTATTAATGTTAAGTGATTAGTCATAAAATAAAATTTTATTGTTGCTGTAATCACAATATTAATCAAATTTGCTAATTTTAAACCTATTCAAAACTAATAGTTCTCAAGAATTTTAATCTTTCCATTTTTCTGAAACTATGACTTTGTACTGTACTGAGTTAACTGATAGTTAACTCCAAAGATGAACTGTTCAACTGAACTGAGTGTTTTTAACTGAATTTTTTGAAATATTTTTTAAACTAGTTTCACAATGTCCCAGATTGCTATTTAGATTTTGTAATGTTGTGTAAGACAAAAATATAATAGTAAAATGGTATTAAAGATACAATATTTGAAAATTTCATTTATTATTATTTGTTTCCTGATTTGATGCCTTTTGTGTTCCTATCTTAGTTTGAAGATGAAGGCAAATTCAAAGAATTGGAAAGTCAAGTTACAGAATTTAGGAAAAAAATAGAAAGAATTTTAGATAATACTAGAAAGAAGTCTAGATTTTTTTCTAGTTATGGAGAAATAAATGGTAATTTATTATTAATTTTTTTTTTTTTTGTATTACATATTTTTCTTGCCAAATGTATTGATTTTATGAGATGATCAATTTATAATTTATTATTATTTATTTCTTTAAAAAGCAAGGGTAAGTCCTAATTTTGCAGAAATGTTTGAAGTAAATACCAAGAATGGAATTTCCATTTCTTTTGTATATTCAGATTTCATATAAATTGATGGAAATTTTTTCTATTTTACTCGTACATTTACCTGAAAACAGAGTTTTAAACTCTATTTTTAATTTGGCTTAATTAACTTTAATTACACCTTCCAGATGAGTGAAGGCTGCTGTAGCCTAATGGTCATGGTTGCGGCTGGCATTTATCTTTGAATCGTAGGTTCAAGCCTCGATGACACTAAAGACTTGCCATGTAGCTGGGTGGGTCTAATAAATGTTAAATCCATTTAGGCTTAATCTTCCCCTTGGCATGGTGTGGAATTTAGGAGATGGTGTTGCCACTCAGATGTTGTCCTCATCACTTAACCCAGGTTTATAATTACGAAGTCCATTGCCAATAGCCCTTGTGTTACATCTAGTGCAACATTAATAATACCAATCAATCTGTCAAGTAGATGAGTGAAATATATGATTATTTTGTTCTCCTATTACCTGCTTGTAAAGAAAGCAATTAATGAAAATAAAAGGTATATTCTTTCAGATAAAATCCTGTTTTGCTAAGAATTACCAAAAGTTTATTTAAAGGATGCCCTTTAGGCAAAATATTTATTAGCTTTTTAAAATGTTGATTTATAGAAAAATAAATTGTTAAATTAGTTTTTGTAAACTTCAAATTGAATTTCAATATTCAAGTGTTTGAACTTCAAAATTATCTTTTACGAAAACAAAATGTATTTCAAGAAAACTTTTTTTTTTCCAGTTATATTGATTTTTCATGTATTGCAATAATTCAGCTTGAATAATTTATTTTAAAAATTAAGAAGTTGCTATGATTTCCAAATGAGTAAAAATAAATATTTATAACCCTGTTTGAATTTGTAGATGACAATGAATCAAGTAATGCATCAAGTTCATCAAGAAATGTGGACATGCTTATAGCAGAAAATACATTAGACTCAATAAAAGAGGTGATTGGTGTTGATGAGCCCTGTCTTCCTACAGTGGATAATCTTGCACCTCTCTTAGCAGAAGGTAGTGAATCTCTCTCCGAAAGTGCAGCTTCCACAGAATTTGAATACTCTAGAAAAGAACTAAGACCAACTTTAGAAAGTTTAGGTGTTACAGATAGAAATGTCAGCAATGAAGAAACATGCGAAAATTCAAGTAGGTTATGAATACTGTCATAAATAAAATCAAATGAAAAGAAGCTAATTTGTATTTGTAAATTTGTAATTTTTTTTCATGTTATTTCTTTCTGCATGTATTTTGATTTGTTGTAATAATTCATTAAAACTTTTATTGTGTCAGGGTTTTTTTTTTTTTTTTTCAGATAGATATACTCTAGTTAAATTAATTGTTAACCTATGGGTTGAAACATTCTTTTTTTCATTGCATTATCAGAGATATTTAAATACTAAAAATAATTACAATATTGGTTTGAAGTAAAAAATATTGCCATCAGATTTTTTTATGCTGTAAATCCGGGAAAATTTTCAAATTTTAATTTGATAGCTCATTATCATTGCATTTAGAAGCATCATGACTGCTTTTGACAAGGAACCTAGTAATTTTGAGCCATGGTTAAGTGATAAGGATGGCACCTTAGCTAGCATTCTTCTCTCATAATTTATTAACTATCCTATAGGACTTTGAAACAACTAACTGAATCTCCCAACATATTAAATTATTTTATAACCAATGAATGAAATTTAATTAATGTTGTGAGTTTTGTAAATAGTTTATGCTTTTAAATGAATAGATTCTGAGGCTGATAATAACCTTGATTTGACTGGACTTGACGATGATGAATTAGATAGGGTATGATTTTTTCTTATAATTCTTCATAAATTTGAAAACTTTTTGGTATTTTAAAAGATCTTATTAAATATAATTCTTTGTACCTACCAGTACTTTATGAAACCATGTGAATATAAGAAAAAAGATGAAGTATGGCATAAATTCAATGCTGATTATCTTGAGGAGCTTAAAGGTAAAGTTACATACATATATTTTTAAATTGCATTAATTTTCAATGTTTTTTATACATTACATGTTTATCATTATATCTCTTTATTTTGTACAGAAAGAGAAGCAAGAAGAGCATTAGAGGAAGAAGAAAATGCTAAAAAACCTCCCAAGAAGGTTAATAAGCTATTTTTACACTCATAATTTAAAGAATTTTTTTAAAAAAAAATATTATAAATTATGTTTATCATAAAATATTTGAGTGAAAAAATGTTATTTTCTCTAAAAATATTTACAATACTGCTATCAAAGTTAATTTAGAAATAGAGTTATGATTATGGGGTTTAACCATAAGTTTGAGTCTTGATTCTATTATAGGCCATCATATTTTATAATGGAAATTTATGTATTTTAAATTGAATAGGAAGGTGAAGTAGAAGCTGTATATTTTTTATCAATTTTCCTTGAAACGATATAATTACATTGGTACTTTTAAAACTTAAAATATAAATTTAATTTTCATAATATGAAAAGCAGAGAATTTTTTTGGAAAGTGTATATTATTTATGATAGCTATATATGGCTTGAGTAAAAGAAAGGGAATTCAAAGTTACTTATGCAAAAAAATTGCTAAATTAGTTAAAATTTAAGTTCATGAATTAAGCATATGAACGTATATTACATTCTTAAGTTAATGAGTAATTAAGTATATTACATATTAAGTTAATGAGTAAGTATATGAATAATTTAAGTTAAGTATATGAACATATATATCTTTCTTTACAATTATTTTTTAACTTTAACCTATGTAATGCACATGTTTGGGATCAGAAACAATCTTATGAAGTGGACATATTTAATTTTTTAAAATTGATAACATTTAATTATATCCTATGTATATTTTTTAAAAAGTAGAATTTAAAAAAGTATTAAAAACTTAACAAACTATCTACACATATTAAGTATATGTAATCAACTTAAAAATAAATAGTTTAATTATGACCTTTTTTCTCATATGATATGATTTATCATCTTCAAATTCGAAGACTTAATAATTTTATAAAAAAAACTTCTTTTTCATAAAGCTGTACTCATACTTAGTTTAATTTTGAAAATGTCTGAATTATATTTAATATTTTATTTTATCAAATGCATATGGTAAGAAACCTTCTGAATAAATTCAATTATATGTCAGAAAAATACATAAAATTGTGTACATGTATTTCTAAAAGTATGCAGCTGATTTTAAGGGGGCATGTAAACAATTCTGAATAGAAATGGAAAGAGTATTTCTGATCATTTTTCAAAGAAAAATCACTGAGGCATATTATTGTTTTAAAATCTCAAGAATGAAAATGGAATGGTTACAAAATTAATTGCCTTAATAGTGTAAATTCTTTTGTTACTACAATTGAAAAGGCTAGGATGTTTTTGCCATTTGAGAACTTAGTATTATGCGATTTTTTTTTATTGTAAAAAAAAGACATGTAAATCAGACACTAAAAACTGCATTTGTCGAAGAGAAGCTTGGAGTCTTATGTTATTTTATTATAATTGCTTTAAAGATTTTGTGTATTTTATAATAAAGTTTTACCTAAACATTTTATTCCATCAAGAAAAATTTGACCTTAATTATAAAAATCAAACCAATCTAAGGACTTTCAACTTACTAACTAATCCAGTGACAAGGGGATGGTTCATTGTATTCAAAATAATTTTATCACATCACTCAGATATATGTTTTCAAATACCTAAAGATACAGACAATAAAATGATAAAAGCTTCTTTTATAAATTCATATTATAAGTATATATTAGACTTCTTAAAATGATTAAGGAAAATTGTAGAAGTTATGACTAAGACTAACATCATTAAAAAGTATGAAAGCTCTTCAAACTTTCTGCATTATTACACAGTTATATTATGTGAAACAATTATTATGCAATTATATTATGATAATCATGCATTATTACACAATTAATATTATGAAATACATGCACGTTATAATAATAATAAATATTTTGTTATTTATAACATGCATAATATTAAGTGTATTAGTATTTAAACCTATATTATTTTAAATATAGATAATTAAGATTTTACACCTTATTAGTAATATTCTGAAATAAATGTTTAATTAGATTATATAGTAAGTTTTCTTTAATATGAACTAGAAAAAAATTTTAATTTATTATCTAGAAATACTGCTTTGCTTTTATAACTTCAGTTATTGTTTGATGGTATGGGATATATAGAGCAACAAAAGCCTTTATTCCCAAAGAGAGATCTTTCGTTCTGAGGTCGATTCGTGCTGCCATCTATTGGTGAAGTTATGTACTAATTGTTAGTATCAATAGGTAAATAAGGTTAATATAGCTAATAGGTTAAGGCTACTAATTGTTGATATCAATAGACGATTTTAATTAGAAGCTTGAAATTCTGGATCCTTAACTGGATTAAAAGCTCAATTTAAAAATTTTCAGTTTTATTTGTAGAGTATCAATATAATTGGGACAATCTGTTGTAAAATAATATATAGAAAACAGATTATGTAGGTAGAAAAATATTCAAAAAATTTTTACTAGTAATTCGAATAATTTTGATACTAAAATCTGTCATTTTAACCACATTTAAAAAAAAAAGGCAAATTAGTTAATTTAAATGATATTAAAACTTAAGAGATAGTATTAACTTTTAAATTTGATTTGAATTGGTCAATATTTCAAAGTAAAAATTGTTAAGATTGAGGTTTAAATATTTCCCCCCCTCTTTGTAAGAAATTATTTCTCCAATGAAGTGCTTTACATTTAACTTTTCAGAAAAGATGTGTGAAAAAGCGGGATAATGTACCAGCATCAACACCTGGTGAAGCCATGTCTATGGTGTTCCAACAAAAGAAAATATCTCACAAATTGAATTATGATATATTAAAATCATTAAATCCAGATAACTCACTTGAAGATCTTGTGGAACCTGAATTGGAGGCAGATTCTTCCAAAATTGGCAGTAATCCACCTTCAGTGAAGAGTGTACGTGTGAAAACTAGAGTGAAACCTACATTATCAGTTCCTTTGAACATAAAAAAAGGAATGTCTGATATTGTTGGAAGTAACAGGTTGGTTATATTTTTATGAGTATTTAAAAAGAAATTAAATAATACCAAAGTTTATTTTAGACTGGTTTTGGAAAATCCATTCTGTGGTTCTGAAGCTGTATCTGTGGGGCTGTTTTCTTTGTATTTATGATTAAAAAAATTATTCAGCTGAGGATAATTTTTAAAATTTTTTATTTTATTATTGAAAATGAAATTCTGCATCTTTCTTTATTTTGCTTTTAGTTGAACAAAACCATATATTTGTATTTTTTATTTTTGGAGAAGAGGGAGACTCTGAAATATATTATGGATTTTGAAGCATTTCACGGTTTTAATACACTGCATAAACTTGTCAATAGTTGAAAAAGCCTTGATGCCTTTTATAAAATAAGTAGCATGTAATACAACTGTGTAGGGCACAAATATACACTTGTTTCTAATTTTGATTATCTATCCTTTTTTTAAGAAGAATAATGATTCACTTAAGTTACTTTTGAGTTCTTTGCAGATCAATGAAACTTTTCTTTCCTGTGAATTTTGATGGAATTTGTAAAAAATTATTTTGTAATGAATATGAATACAGAAAAAATCAAAAAAAAATTGAAATTGACATAGCCTTTTACTTTGCCCACATTTTTAAATTACCATTCAAAAAGAATTGCTAAATTTTTATCTTGAATATCGATTCATTTTTGTGGGATACATTGCCTTAAAATTCATGGATTTTTAGGCTTACACCATATCATCTTTAGGTTCTTTATTTCTCTCCACTTCAGTCTTGCTCTCATGTTCTAAAGTAATAAAATTTCTTAAATTCTATGCATTTATTTTTTAAACATTTTTCCTAAATTTATTTGAAATATTTTTACTTGAAATACCTAAGATATTAATTATTTAAAAACTTTACCTTCTTTGAAATTATCATAAAAGTAAATTAAATTATTATTATTGACATATATATTTTGATTTATTATACTTTGTTATAATTGAGGCAAAGAATGCTTTTGAAATTTGATGCATCATATTTGAACATTATGTAAAATACTTTGGGAAATCAAATGCTATGAATTTCTCTTTCTAAATTAAAATTTTGCTTTGTGAAATTATTTGAAATGTGTATTAATGCTCTAAATTTTTTCATTTATTGTGTACTTTTCTACAATGTAAATTATATAGTAACATTTTTATTTAATATGAAGAGAAGAGATTTTAAAAACTAAAACTCTTTTAATAACATCATCAGTTTCATTATAATGAAACATATTATCTAAATCATTTTTACATCATAAGGAACTTTTTAATATCTTCGAATTGAGACAAATATGTACATTTAGATAAAACTATGTAAGAAATTATTCATATTATAAACTATGTTCTATGTAATAGTTCAGATGACATAGACATATTGTTATTTGAATGTTTCTATTGGTTTCCTCTGTAGCTTTGTACCTTTATTTTGGATATTATTGTTATCTAAATTAGTTTCTTCTGTATTTTTTTTTTTTTTCTTTTGAAAAATTTTGCAAAAAGAAGAGTTAATGATTATTCAAAGTTTTAATTTTATTTAAGTTGATTTGTTCTATTTGTCATGATACTAATGTCTTTAATTTCAAATGGTATGACCTTAAAAGTATTTGGTAGTGTTTTGGTGTAATATTGTGTAAGGATTTTTATCACATGTTTTTTGTACGCTTTAAATAAATATTGAATAGTATTTAAGAATTCTGCAATTTGTCTTTCTTAGGCGGAGAGTAATGGCAGCTCTTGCTGAAAATGGAATTTCTTCCCAGGTAACATATACTGTGTTATTGCTTCATGTATTAATTATCTTCTGAAAAGTAATTTTTTTTCTTGTAAATTATATAAATTTCAAATCAAATTATTAATCATTATTATCATCACCTTAGTTTTTTTATTATTTATTTTTTTAGACTTGTTGCAAATACACCTTTCCCTATTCCTTTTCAGTTTAAAATTAAAATGTCCTTTTGATATGTTTGTAGTCTGTTTCTTAAAAAAAAAAAATTCTTCCTCCTTTCTTATATAAAAATTCTTATAAGAGAAGGAGGTTTGGATTATTGTTTTTTCCCCAATTTTCTAGTGAATGAAATCATGTCTGTGAAATAATACTTTTTTTTTTTTTAATTAATTTTTTTTAACAAGAAATTTGCCCTTTATGTTCTTTGAAGTTGTATATTTCACTTAACTATTGGAACTAAATGTTCAATTCTGCATCTTTTGCTATAATAACTAGAAATTGTGGCTTTCAGAATATCAAGTTATACTTAAAGCTGTCAAAATAATTTTGAAAAAGTTTTTCATTTTTATGTTATTTATGCTGAAATGAGAAATCTTAAGCCATTGATTCATGTAATTAAATATCACAGTCTGAGAAAATTAATGTTGTTAATCTTTTTACAGTTATAATTCAATATTTATTTTTGCTGGAATATTATAATTTCAAACATGCAGTTTTGAACCTACAATACTAAGATGTGAAAATTCTTTTTAATTTTTTTGAACAAATATATGTTTTAATCCCTTTATTAACTTTTGACTTATTTTAATAATTATGGTATTATTAAAATTAAGCTCTGTTTTTTTAAAATGTGCAATTAATATTAGTTCTTAGCTTCAATTCAAATATCATACTTATATTAATAGACATGCTTTAAAAAATATGCAAAACTCTCTATATATAAACACATTGACTTAATGATTATAGTGCTTAAAATATTTATTTAATTTTCATATTCATCATTCTATAAATATCTAAAACTGTGATTTATTTTTCATATATTTCCCGTTTCTAAGCAGAATTTTATTTTTAAAATTTATGAAAAATATGAAAATTTTTTGCCCAGTTAATGTTTATGCTTAAACATTTGATTATGATACACACAAAAATACCTTAAAAAAGGGAAATCTATCTTCTCCAATATTATAAAACATTTTCTCTCTAAATATTTTGGAAGAGATTCCACTTTTTGTGAAATATTTATATAAATGCAATCTTATCATTTGCCCAATAGATCTGTTTCATTTTTTTCTATTATTTATTTAGTTTTAAATATTAGAATAAGTGTTATATATATATATATATATATATATATTTGTTGTTGCTCAAATTCTTATTAGTTTCTTTGCAATTATTTAACACTGATCATTAGACATTGACTGAGAAATTTTGTGTTGGTCAAATGTTTGAAAATGATGATAATGAACATTGACAAACTCTTAAAATATCTGTTAAATAATAGGAGGAAACAAATTATGCTCTGTTTTACATTCTTTTACAGAGTTTTACTTACAAGTTTCCTATGTATGTTCTAAAAAAAATTTGTCAGCAATGTTTTAATTTTTTTTAGGGATCACCAACAAAGAAGATGAAAATTTCTGAATCTGAAAGTAATGTAAAAGAGGAAAGTGAAGATAAGGAAGTAATTGATCTTGCTAATGGTGTCAATTGTGAATATGGTAAAAATTGATTTTTTTCCATTAAAATTTTTTTTTTATTTACCTTATGTGCATTTAAAAAATATTATATATTGTTGAGGGAAGTTGTCAAAAGAAATGAGTCACATTAAAATAAAAGCTGATTGAGATGCTTGATGTAAAGAATTAAAATTTCAAAACTGTATATAAAAAAGATCTAGTTATTTTTTTTTATTTTGTACTTGTAACTAATAGCATATATGATGGTAATGATTTGATCAACCTTTCTACATTTTTTTTAAATTTGATATATGTAGATTAATATACCAAGCAGATTACCTAGATTTTCATTATTAATCAGGTTTTAGTTTCATGTAATTACATAAAGATATAACTTCTTGCAATCATGTTTCTCATTTTAAGAGAGAAGCACATTGCTTAATCATTCAAACCATAGAAGAAATTACATGTGTTTTCTCAAGAAATGTTGAATAAAAAGTTTTATGAGTCCCAGTACTATTTTTCCTTAATCTTTAAAAGTGGTCTCTTGAGAAGGTTATGTAAAAAGTGTAAGACTTAAGGCTTCTTATATTTCATGAATGCTATGATGACTATTCATTGCATTTGTTATTCGTAGAAAGTAAAGATGCAAATGAAACAAAATAATTATTGTGGCTTAATCATAGTTATGTATAAAATAACCATCCATGTTCTCCACAGTATATATGTTGACAAAAGTGTTACCATAGTGGAGATGCAGATTTTGCTCTTTATTTCTTTGTAGATTTTTTAAATTATGCTCATAAATTAAAATAGATGAAATGTTTGACGCAGGAGCTTAACCTACCAAGTGTGGATACCCAAAATAGTTTTTTTAAATTTCTATCTTGGAATATTCCCTATTTTAAATATCTCAACCCTTTTGCAATGTATAGCAAGTCCACCACAACTCCATTCATTTTCCAAAGCATCTTTGCTTTCCAGCACAGTTAGTATACAAGGTATGGTTTCGTTTTTAATGATGTAACATACACTTATTTGACTGAACATTCCTTGCAACACCTATTCTGCTGAAGCTGTCACTATTTACTGTGGTCTTAAATTTGACAACAATGATAGCTACTGTATGTTCAGTTATATATACTGACAGCACATCCAACATTGTATGTTAACTGTACAGCAAGGGTTTTAGTATAAAATTTTAATGGATATTTAGCTGGATAGGTGTCTTAGGAAATAAGTAGCTGATTGTGCTATATGATCTACTTTGAAACTGTTTCAACTAGTAGATATGTTTCCCTGACATAACAGATGTCATTCTAAAAGTAATTAAAACATCAAGGCAGGAAACGTCTACATACCCACAACAAACTGCTCTCATTGAAACCTTTACTTGGAGCATCACTTGATTTTCCAATGCAAAAAGCAGTTGTCAAGTTGACTCACCTTTACATTTTACATATTTGTCATTAAACAAGCACCTTTTGTTTGTCAAAAGTACTCCTCAGTGTTCTTCTTTGCATGTACCTAACACTGTGCATCATACATTAATTTATTGTTCAATATTTCATCAATATTGCACCATTAAATATCTGTCTTATTGGGTGAAAACATTCAGTGTGACGTGTTTACTCGTACTGTGATCCTTTTAAACAACAGTGACAAAATTTAAAATGCCTTAATTATTGACCTGGCAAAGAATTCCTTTTCACTGTGTTGTTTAATGTGTTGACACAGGTGACAGGACAAGTTATTTTGGACCAACAGATCAAGGATCAAACTGCTGCCGTCAATCGAGACTAACCAAACTCTCTGCCACTGGATAAAAAAAACTATCACCTAAATGGCCGGATGAAAATATAAGATTTTATGTTCAACATTTTGCACTGTTTTTATTTTTCATTTTTAATGTGGCTGTAAATTTTTTTTTTTTTTTTCATATTTTAATCAATTGTTTGGCACAACTCAGCCAGATTTGGTTATTGTGCTGTCAAATTTTTGAATTTTAATTCAGAATTTTCTCCACAATATCTCCATTTTCTTGTGAATGTTTCAATCAGTATTTGTTACTTTTTATAAATATAAATTGGTTTGTTTTGAAACAAATGGTATTAGATTAAAAATTACTGTTAAATATAGCAAATTAGGGAAGATGCTCTCTATCTCTCTAATTTACAATATGCATTTAAATATATATTTGCAGTTGTAAAAATAGACTTAAAAACAATATGTTCTATTCTCTAAAAATTGTTACTTTTACATATAATAATAAACTATGTTTTGATTTAGATTATTTGCAAATATAAGTTTCATTGTGAAAAAAAGAACATCATAATATTTGTGAAGTTACTACAATAATAAAAATGTTATCTTGCTAATGATATTTTTATTATTATAGTTTTTTATTGTGGTTGCTATAACTTAGTGGTCATGGTCTGAAGACCTGCTGTTTAGCCAGGGCTGATGCACGTTAAATTTGTCAAAGCTCACAATCCTCTCAGTGTGATGCAGAAGTTAGGAGAGGGGATGCCAGCTTATGTGTCATCCTCGTAATTTGACCAAGGCTCAAAATTACGTGGATGGCATATCCACGCCAATAGCCCTCAGGTTACTTCTAGTACAACTTTAATAAAAACCAATTCCAATCAACAGTTTTTTTATTATTTTATACCCATGAAATATGACAGTTTTTCCCCCGACAATTTAAACTAGCTGAATTATGTCACTAAATGTAATAACTTTGTTCTGCTCTTCACAAGGTTTTTGCAGCTATAAAATTCTCAGTGTACAACAGGAACAAAATATAAGTTTTAGATTAATTTTTATGCTATAAATTTAGTAGATACTGCACTTTATTAAATGAAGAGATGAAATGGGAATTTTCAATAATTGAACTGACATTAATTCAAAGATGATAAATCCTTTTAAATTATTTGGAGCAAAATAATTTTTTTTAATGGATTGATATTTAACTAAGAAATATTTTGAAAATATTCAAAATATATTAAATTAAGTAGAATTGATAGATGTTAGTGATTAAACAAATTAATGGTGCAACTATTGTGTGAAAAACTGGAATAGAAAACAAGAATAATAAATATTAGATCATTATGGCCCCTATGTATAATCGAATTACATGAGTGTCTTAAAAAGTACCTGATAACATATTTTAAAATGTATAATGCAGAATAATAAATTTTGTATTTTAAATGTGTAGCTGATGAAGAAGATGAGGAGGAAGAAGATTCAGAAGAGGAATATGGTTTTTCTAAAGGTTTGTTTTTTAATTTTTTTTTTCTGCTTCTTTAATAATCTTATATATATGTGTGTATATACATATGAGACAAACTTTAATTCATTAAATGCATTATGATTCAGGGTTATTATGAACATTCATTTTTTTAAAATTAAGACTATTTATTCATTTTGATGAGAGAGAAAGGCAATAAACTTTCATTATTAAAATAGATAAGGCAAGAGAAATAGCTCTGCCATCTTGATTACAACAGAAGAGAAGAATTTTACCTTGCATTTGATTTAATAGATAGGGATTTATCCAGATCACATGGTATAAGATGAAGAGATATTGATGATGTCTATCAGTCAATTAGGGGATTATTTCTGACAGATTCCTGACTTTGGGAAAGCTAATTCAACATTTTTTAAGAGTGCATGAACACATAACTTAATGAATAATTTTGAATTGTATCAGCAAATAAGGATGAACTCTTTACTAATGGGTTATAGAATGGGAAAAATTAGAAAATTAAATTGATTTTATGTGAGATTACATACACACGTATATAATCTTCCAAGTTATGTTTGTGTTATCAGGATTATGTGGTATGGAACAGAAGGTGTCTTTCGCTTCTGTACAGTGCTGAAAATTAAAAGATCCATAACCCTAGATCAGTGTTAATTTGTGAAATCAAATTAATCAAGTAATTTTATAAAGATTATTGCTCTAATGAATCTGATTTATGTTTTGTTTTAACACTACAAATTTACCATCTTCATTCAACATTCAGTCAAGAAATGGATGACCTTAAAATTTCTGAAGAATCTTGTTTAAGTGTGTGAAAAATAAAGGAAATGAATAATTTATTTGAAGATAATTTTGTTCAAATTTCAATTAAAAAATGTCTATGAAGGTTTATTGGAACTGCAAGTGTTGTCTGTTTAATCAGTTCTGCTCTTTTATTCACTAAATCACTTGAATAATTATGAATGAGAGAGAAAGATATTAATTCCATTTTTCTTGAGAATGGTTTCCAAACCTGATAATTATTTGATTGATTGCAGATTGAATGTTTTTGAGTGAGTGTTTAAGAATATCAGTGCTAATAAAAAAAAAAAAAAAAAAACTATGAAGGAAGGTTGTGATTGTTAAAATCAATTTAAAAATTTCATAGAGACATAAACTGCTTGAAATGCACTGTTAATTCAGAATTTTTTAAAAATTATGCTCCTTTTCAGAATTCTTTTAGGAAATTACGCTTGGAATTCTATTCTTTCACATTAAGCTGTGAAAGGCATTAAATCTCTCTCTTTATTAAATATTATTAGTTTTATTTTTCTTTGCAGATGAAAAACCTAATGGTTTTGATTATGACAAATACATTGAGGATCAAATTTATTATGACTAAAACAGATATTTTACTGAAAGTTAATATTTTTCTAATGCTGGAGAAACGTACAGAATGCTACACACCTGCCAAGCAAAATATTTTGTAAAACTTTTTGTATTATATTGTATATACAAATGATGCATATATTTGTGAAGTAATGATATTACATGGGATGTGTTGATAAAGGCAAACAAATGTATTATTATTTATCAAACAGTTCACAGAATCTGCAATTAGTTAGTTGTTTTGAAAGTATGCAAAGTGCATATTTTCAGTAACAATCAAAAATATTTCTAGCATTTTGTGAACTGTAATCACAATGATTACTTTTTTAAAATAATAAAAAAAATATAAAAAAATTGTTAGTGTAATGGTATGTAGTAAAAATTACAACTGTTGGGGACGTACCAAAATATATTGTCTTAGTTATATACCTTAGTTAATACTTGTTAAATTTTATAATTTTCATATTGAACTTTTGGTATGTTTGTTATGTGAAAAAAAAAAGTTAGACATGTATAATAATCTTTTTATGAGGATCTTATTTTAGTGAGTGAAAATATGATTTGGTTACTAATTATGTGAGAATTTTGATTATTATTCATTTTTTATTCAATGTTATATATACTAATTTTCAGAAAGGGAAAAAACCCTAAAATGAATTGATTTAAAATAATTTTAAACAAAGAAAAAATTTTATGTATTGATTTTTTAATAATTTTATGATATTTTTTAATAATTTTATCATTTCATATTTGTGTTATTAAAATGAAATGTGTTTTTGCTTATTTAAATTTGTTTGGGAATTATCACATTGATGACTTTTAAATGTGTATTTTCCTTTTCATGATTCATATGTTATATAATTTCATTACTTATATAGATTTTTTTTATAGTTTTGTAATGCATATGTCATTCATTATCTTTCATTCATAAAAAGTATTAAATTACTCTAGAGCTTAATCTCTTTTTTGTATATTGCCTGTGTCCCACTCATTTCATGCTAAATTTGTTCAGTGTTAATTTATTGAATACTAAGTATGGTTTTACTGTGATATTTCTTTTCTGTTTGAAAGTAAGTAATGTATTGTGTGTTTGATTTCTTAATCTTGCTTGTGTGTGGTTTCTAATAATAAAAATATTTCCTATTTCTTTGTACATTCTTTTCAATTTTTTATATATAGATTTTTCATGTGTAAAAAATTGTTTGCTTCTTTTACTCAGGTTTAAATTTATGTTTAATGAATGTTCTATCTATGCTCAAAAGTTCATTGATATCAATATTTATCTCTCATCATTTTTATATTTATATCATCAGGAAGAATTGTAAAATAATTTACTGTAATTAGATTTGTTTGACTTTAATTATGTTTAGAAATAAATTTTAAGAATTAAAAAAATGTGATGTCTGTTTATTATTCTCAGAATCAATAAACAAGTCATGCAGTGATAGAAATATATACAAATAACAGTTCCAGATTTTAAAATATTTTCAAAATCTTTTATTTCTCACAATCTGTTTTTGCCTTGAGTATAATAATTGTTGATAGAAATACAATTTTCTAAAAATACAATAAAACATTAATAAACAATGTACATTTGAAAAAGAAAATAAAACAAAAGACTAGATATTTCTTGCAAAGTGCTGTTATTTACAATCCTGGCAGTTATAAAATTGCACTTGAAAAAACAAGAAGCAGAAAGTGGTGTATTGTAATAATGGATGGATATTTGCAATGGAAAAATAAAGAGTGTAGCCAATAACAAATGCAAATCTTGTAATATTCTTCACTTTAAACATCCTAAAACTTTCAAAAGGAAATCTTAATAGATATATTAACATTTTTAATTCAAAAGATATAAAGCTGTGTTCTATATGTATGTATTATATATATATAATGATGATAAAGCAATGATAGCTTTATCAATTATAACTCACCATAATAAAGTTAACTTCAAATCAAGAGATGTTATAACACCAAGCAAATTTTGTTATGATATTAATAATTTTTTTTATTATTATGTAAGTTAAATACATCATATATCTAAAACAAGGAACCCAAGATCCATGAGAATTTTGGTATTTTTAGAAAGATTTCATATGCCTATTGTGGGAAGAAAAAGAAAAAAAACTTATTTAATATCGGTAATTTCCGATTAGATCTTGTATTTCTTTTTTATATAAACTATACATGTAATTACAATAATAGATGTATTTATCAAGAATACTTCATTTGGATTAAATATTATTCAACGTTTCATATAAAATTGGTCTACAAATTGATATATCCTTAATAAATACATTTTTTTCTCAAGATTTCCTATGTATTAGATGTGTTGATATACTTTAAAATAATTAATTTTTCTATTATTCAAAGCACTAAGAAAAAGTGCAGTTGGTTACATATTTTTTACTTTGTTTTTGGCTTTTTATTGTGCTAACTATTATTCTTCATTGTTTTATTTATACATTACTTTTCTTTAAAAAATAATGTTCATTTGTGATTATGAGAATTATATTTATTGAAATTTCTAATAAGCTGTCAGAATCTGAAAATTGACTCAATATTATTTTCCTCAATCCAAAATACTGTTTTCTAAATGAAAATAAATTTTACCTAAACATAATTCCCCTAGTAGCATTAAATTCATTGAGAAAGTACACAATTTAATTGTGGGTAAGTATTCAAGGAAACTTCCTGTTTATTACAAATTCGAAAGATTATGATATAAGTAATTTCATTTGAATGTGTCTCGTATCATGTATACAATTTTTACCATTGATTGCATATTAAATTAATATTTCTGATGCAAATGTGAATTCGATTTTTAGAGATGAAGTGTGCATCAAACTTATTTTGGAGCTTTTATTGTCACAAAATAATTACGGGTAATTTTCTTCATTATGGAATTAGAGTCACCATAGTTTTGTTGTTTAAAAAATTAATCCGTTTAAAATTGC
This sequence comes from Nephila pilipes, assembly GCA_019974015.1. Classification (NCBI taxonomy): domain Eukaryota; kingdom Metazoa; phylum Arthropoda; class Arachnida; order Araneae; family Nephilidae; genus Nephila; species Nephila pilipes. The sequence continues at coordinate 937,726 of BMAW01041570.1, read as the reverse complement.
CCATGATTCAAGATTAAAAATGTTATCTTTGCAGAATCAAAAAATATGTTAAATAAAAAAAAAAACGCTTTTTGTATAGGTTTTGTTCATTAAATATTGTCTTTCAATTTGATAATTCAGCATAGTGGGATTGTATCCATGGCATAGCTAAGGAGTGACATCTGTACCCAGGCACAACATCAGGGGGGTGCCAAATAAATATTACAAAATTTTAGAATGAAATGTTTTCCATTTTTAAATGCACTAAAAGGTAAATAAAATTTAAAAAAAAACGTTCGCATTCACTTTATCAAAATGAGAATATATTTTTCCTATGATTTTTGTCTCCTTCAGATCGTACCTGATATAATCAGGACACAGGAAAGATGGTCAATCTTGGCTTTCCTGAGTATGGAAAGGGAGATCATCCATAACATACATTTTGATGAACGAATCGATAGATTTGCAAAAGGTTAGGAAAAATTCACTTTGATGTTAATAATTATATTTAAAGCCATTTTATATCACACATTTTTTTTTTTATTTTATACTAATTTCATTTTCAGATTAATGTATTATTATCGAATGCAATGTTTCAAGTTTTCGCTTTGTTACATTTGAATAATTTAGAATTATAACTTTATTTTCCAGCTACAATTATTGTCTTAATTATTTTACTTCGTTCATATATGTAAATTTTGCAAAATCTTGAAAATATAGGCATAAGTGTTTTAAAAAATTAAAATGCTGAAAACTTTTAAATGAATAGAATATGAGTTTTTTTCTTAAAATACCATTATTTTAAAATTTTCTTTCCCCATTGTAATTTTGAAAACAAGAGTATACATCTGGATAATAGATATATCCAGGTGCATAGAAATTCTTGCTTGATGCTATTTCCTCCCCCCCCCCAAATTAATAAACAAAAATACTATATGACAATTACTTTAGTGTCTTACTCAGGATACTAAGTAAAAGTCTTTCAAATGTGAACAGAAATTTAAGGGATAAAAAATAGTGATTTTATTTTATCTACATTTAAACTGCTTAGCTTTAAGCAACATTAATTTAAATCAATCAAACTATTATTGATGTAAATAAAATCAATGACGTGCAATTTATTTGAAATATACTGATGAAAAATATGAAAATTAGTTCTAAATTGAAAGTTGAGAGAAAATTATCAAATTATAAGAATGCATTATATGCAGGTTAATACAGGGGAGGGGGGACTGATAATTTGTTTTAAAGAATTGGAAACTACTATTGTAAATGTAAATAGAACCCCAATTTCTTTTTGTAAAATATTTTCTGCGCTAATATCAGTTTAACAGTTGCAATGTAGTTATTATATTTAATTTCTATTTTCTTTATTTCAATTGCAATCTTCCTTGGAAATATTAAACAAGTTTCTCATTGCGAAAAAATGATGACTGGTAACTTTTAGAGAGAATAGATCTCCTAAAATTAATTTCTCTCGGAAATAATAAAAGTTTACGCTGAATCATTATTTTTGGAAGGTGGTGTTGGTGGTCTCTGTCTATTGAAAAAGCCACCTTGCACAACGACAGGAATGTTGGCGAGAAATTCTGGCGACAGTGATTCCAGCACGGGAACCACTCCGCCAACCCATCGCACGTTGTCCTCCGGCGACGGAATCTCGGAAGTAGATCTTTCCAACATGGGAGGCGGCCGGCGGGGCGCTCTGGTTTGACTTGGCAGTGTAGGGGCAACTTCTAGAACCTGTGAAAATAAAAGAGAAAATTTTCAATTTTGAAAAAGGAATATGCAGGGTTTTACGGCGTTAATCTGAAAAATAATTTAAGTTATAGTAAAACTATCGCGAACTATTGTGAGTCATATATTTTGTTTTAATTATTTTATTACAATATACAATCGGCAAATTTATCCTGTAAATTTTTGGAGGAATATTTTCAACCAAGATACAATATACGACCAGACGCCAAGTTCGATTTTTTTTAGTAAATAGTAAAATGGCGCCAATCTGAGTGTATACTGCATAAGAATAAGATATAGATCATTGGTTCTCAAAGGAATGGAAATGCCCTCTCAGGCGGGATGGGGGGATTGGAAAGATGCTGAGGAATGGTGAACTTGTTTTAAAGGGTAGAGAGACGGTGGCCACGGTTTAGGTGGTAGGCGACTATTTTACCATGTTTTGGCATTCAAACGTAATTTTAGAACACCCAAATAAACTTATGATATCAATTATTCATTTTACATCACTACCACCAGTTATGAAATGAGCTTACGCGATGGCTCTAGAACCAATAAGTTTCATCCCCTAAGTTTTCAAGGTTTTCTCATTCTTCAACACCAATAATTGTATTTTTATCAAATAGTTGCGAAAGAAATAAAAAAAAAAGCAAGAGTTTTCTATATTTTGTCTCTGGGTAATGAGTGACACTTCCATCTCTGTGAAGCATTGATAAAAAATGACATTGAACTCTTCAAATCGTAAAGATGTCGGGAAATACAGTGAGACAAGATTCCTCTCGTACAATTTTCAAGAAGGAGAAGTTGTCCAAAGCAAAAATAAAGTCTTATTTCATCGTTGGGAAAAGGTTATTCTAAATATAATGACTTTGAAGAACTCGACACTCAGGACCTAACCTAACCAGTGCAATGCATTGGTCAGCTGTTTGCCTTAGTTCATTCAAGCCATTCGGCGAATTCTCTTCATCACGATTAGTCGCATGGTATGCATTGAGAATCCTATCAATAAGATTGTTTGATTTGACTCGTGCTTCTTGTAACGGTTTTCTTTCGTTTCATTTCTGTTTTTTCTCCCAGTATCGATTTACTTTCATTGTTTATTTAGCCAGTCGGCTAGATACGTGTACTTATTAGTTCCTTATCGTGAATTATTAATTTTAAGAAATAATAATCTTTCCCTCATATTTTGCTTCAACAAATGAAGTCGGTTAATAAAAAGAAGTAGCGTCAATACAGTGCCACGCAAGTGAAGTTCAGAATATGTGTATTGATAATTTGTTCAATTGCCGCCAAACTCGCAACTATTTATGTGTCTACTTTGTAACAAAATGTTATCTCATAAGGCAAAAAAAAAAAAAAAAACACGTCCAGTTTGCATTAGCATTTGCAAAAAGTTCATCATGACAAATAAAATAAACATTAGTTGTTTTTTACGAACACCAGGACAAATTTCTCAAGGAACCATCGATCTCTGGTTTATTAGCAACCTCAACACAAAAATACAATGTTGGTTTGATAACCTCGCATAATAAATACATCAAAATTAATTGCTAAATTGGAGAAGGATGAGTTGGTTGAAGAAATAGAAGTTTTTTTTATGCAAACTTCTGATACCCACCGAATTTTCTCCACAAGTTGATAAATCAACCTTGCCAAGTAATGAGGCTTTACAGTTGGCGTATGTCTGCTTTGTGAAGGTTGGAAAAATTTTTCAAGATATGCTTTTTCTGAGAAGCGTAATTGCAAATACTAAAGGTGACTCTATTTTTAATACTGTTAAACTGTTAAAGATTATTTCAAAATATTCATATTGCGAACATTATGCCTGTTGCCACTGATGGAACTTCTACATTGGTGGGTCCGCATAGTGGATGCATCGCCCGTTTGAAGATGGAGGTACCAGGTATTTTAACAATTCACTGTGTGATTCACAGAGAATACTTAGTTGCAAACCCCCTCAGTGATAATTTACAACAATCATTGCAGTATGTTATCTCTGTTGTGAACAAAATTCTCAGTAATGCTAACAATGATCGATTATTTGGCAATTATGTAAGAAACAACGATGAAAAATTCAATTGTTTGCCAAGGTTCGCTGGCTTTCCAAAAGCATCTACCTTAAAAAGGTTCTGGAATCCTTTCGATTATGCGCTAGAGTTTCTCGAAGAGAAGGATGTAGATCTGAGATACCTACAATTTAAGATAGATGTTGCTTACATGACCGATTTATTTACAAAATTAAATGGAATTAATTTGCAACTTCAAGGCAACAATCTCGACTTGATTAGAACAAAATACGTTGTTTCTGCCTTCCTTAACAAACTCACTTTGTAGAAACATAATTTTGATCGCAACTAATTCAGCCAGTTTCCAATCTTGTTGGAATTGCGCAAAAACAATGGAATCCCCTACTATGATACATAAAATTACAGTCAACATCTTGAGTCTTTGCACAAAGACAATTTTATCATTTTGAAAATATTTTGTCCCGGGAAGCTCTTCAATGGGTCATGAACAGTTTTCTGAATGTTGAAGAAGCAGATGGTCAGATTCAGGAGGAACTGGTCGAGCCTTCAACTAATCAAACTTTAAAAGCTAGTTTTCAAAATGGAGATCGTCTTACAGAATTTTAGCTTCAACGTAATATTAGTAATCTCTACACTGAGTAGTAGACTATTATCAAAATTCTTTTAATTCTCTTCCCTTTTTCGTACCTCATCTAACAAGAATTAAATGCTGTGATGGATCTAGTTACAAGAAAAAATCAACTCGAAATCGCGCAAAGAGGGAAGTTGAACCTTCATCTTACTGAAAATGTTCAACTGAATTTTAAGAAATTGATTCTAAGCCCTTGAGTACAATCATCCCATAAACATAGGTACTTGATCGTTTCATTGATGCTACTTTTTTTAGTGTAAAAATATTTTTTTCTTTTTCTAATTATCTAGTTAAGAATAAAAACCACTTAAGGTATGTGCCTACCCAAAAATCAGCGTTTTTATGAAAATTTTCGAAAGTTTCTTTATTACTTTTTATTAAAGCCCACATATTTATAATTTCAAAAAAGTTTGTATATTTTTTTTCTGGAATAGTTAGTTAATGTAAGTATGTAATTTTTTTAAGAAACATTAAAACCTTTATTTGAATTTTCTGAAAAACTGCGGTTTTTGATTGCAAAATCTCATTTCTTAAATAGTATTTCATATATTCATATGACATTTCACCACAATGTTTTGTATATATATATATATATATATATATATATATATATATATATATATATATATATATATTGTTTTGTAAAACCATGTTGTGCTTATAAGTTTTAGTTAACTCAGTAAGTTTAAGTAATAACTGCATTTTTTTTTCTATTTCACAGCACAGATATATGTATATTTAAAATATTGTTGAAACAAAAAGTGAAATATATTAAGTAGAATTTGTTACATAAATTTTAACGTAAATGTCAATTTTTGCTAAATTTCATGCAAATATGGCCAAAGTTTTCGAAATAAAAAATATAATCAAAATAACTTTTTTAGTTAACAATTTTATAAGCCATTGTAACTAAAAACGCAAGTGTTTCCAAAAAAAATAATTTTTCTTTATGAAAAAAAGTGCTCCAAAGGTAGGCACATCCTAATGGATGTGCCTACCTTTAAGCATAAAAAAAGTTAAGCATGTTTTTTTGTATTAGTCATTTTAATTTTAACAAACAGATTGCAATAACCTGCCGGGCAGAAGTATCGAGTTAAACCAAACAAATTTGATATGTAACTCTACTGAAGAAAATTACTTAAGCGTTTTGCCGCTTATAATTCTTATCAAAAAGGTCTTGCCTCTTCTACTTAATTTGCTTCACATTTTACCCCCCTCCCACCTTCCCTATACCCTAAGTTACAAAGTTTTAACAAAGGAGGGAAGTGAAAACTTTTTCACTCCTTAAGGGGGCAGCAGCTTTAAAAAGATTGATAATCACTGATCTAGATTATCTTGGATGTGGTTTTTATGACATGTACAGTTTCAAGTAGGCTTTTCCGTGATTATGATTTGTTTTGTTTTGTTTTTATTCACTCACAAAAAAAGTTATTTATTTACCATTGAGAAATCACGATCTCTCTACAAAGTATGAATGATGCAGATTAAATTCAAATGAGATTCAAAACTATTGTGGAAGTTAGGGAAGTGAGGTATCAACTTAGTTTTAATTGGCCATTAAGTTTCTATAATGTGACGTTATTCAAAACAAATCTATCCAAATAATTCAAAGGATATTTTTTTTGCCAATATTCTTTAAAGACACTAATCGTTTCGACATTCCTTTTAGTTATATAATATTTAAGCACTCACTTTTTCTTTAAAAAAATGTGTCTAGGCATCCAACTTTTACCAGCCCATTAGGCAAACAACTGTAATTCGCAAACTATCAAATAAGATTTTTATTCAATCTCATTTTTAGAAACAGTTATTCTTTTGGATTCTGGGACATTCAAAAATTTGTTGAACCATGAACTAGCGGATAAACTCGCAAGATCAGTAACAAAAAATAACGACTGGATAGTCACAAAATGTATCCATACGAAACAACTATCAAAACAGATTGGAAAAAACCAGTGGAAACTCCATCAAATATTTCGACCTTTTTTTTTTTTTTTTTTTTTTTTTTTT